>JAQKPX010000020.1:17956615-17967159 GCA_030068255.1 Clarias angolensis
AACAAAGCAGCAAAACAGACAGAGCAGGTGGAATACATGAATCCACACACATGAACACACACACACACACACACACACACACACACACTGAGGTATATATCTGTCCCCCTCACCGTCCCCCTCACTGTCCCCTGCAGATCGAGATCCTGACGTCGTGCCAGCTGACCAGCAGACAGAGGCTCCTGTACCAGGCTCTGAAGAACAAGATCTCCATCGAGGACCTCCTGCAGTCGTCCATGGGCTCGGCACAGCAAGCGCACAGCACCACCAGCAGCCTCATGAACCTCGTCATGCAGTTCAGGAAGGTCCGGGTCACCGGCTATAAATCAGGGTTTAGCACAGGAAGATAAACCGTGTGTGTGTGTCTGATCTGCTCTTCTGTCCAACCAGCTGTGTTGTTGTTGTTGTGTGTAGGTGTGTAATCACCCGGACCTGTTTGAGAGACAGGAGACGCGCTCCCCGTTCCACATGTCCCTCAAACCCTTCGTCATGTCCAAGTTCCTGTTCCGCCGCGGCCTCCTTCACACCTGCAGCCCCGGGCGGAGCAGGTGAGTCTCAGCACCTCACTCGTGTTTCTGATTCAATACCGTCTGGGGATATTTAACCCCGTCTCTCTGACGCGTCTCAACGATGTGTCTCTCTGACGCGCCTCACTGATGTGTCTCTCTGTCGTGTCTCACTGACGCGCCTCACTGACGTGTCTCACTGACGCGTCTCTCTGGCGTGTCTCTCTGAAGCGTCTCACTGACGCGTCTCTCTGTCGTGTCTCTCTGAAGCGTCTCACTGACGCGTCTCTCTGGCGTGTCTCTCTGAAGCGTCTCACTGTCGTGTCTCTCTGAAGCGTCTCACTGTCGTGTCTCTCTGCGTTACAGACTGCTGCAGGTTTTATTCTCACCGTTCTCGCCTCACCACGTCCACCACTCCTTATTCCACACAGCAAGTGAGTCTCACACACACACACACACACACTGTCTCTCTTTCTGTTTCAGTTTCACACAGTCTCTCTCTTTCTCTGTCCCTCTCTTACATCGTCTCTCTCTCTGTCTCTTCCTCTCCCGTCCCTCTTGCACACTGTCCTCTCTGTCACATCGCTCTCACACAGTCTTTTTTTCTCTCCTTTTCTCTCCGTCTCTTACACACTAGCACATTTTCTTTCTCTTCATCTTTTCCTCTGTCTCTCTTTCTTTCACTTTCTCTCCCTCTTTCTCTCTCTTACACACTGTCTAACACATTGTCTTTCTCCCCGTCTCTCTCTCTCTCTCTCTCTCTCTTGCACACTGTCTCTCTTTCACATGTTTTATTTCTGTTCTCTCTTTTTATCTCTCACACACTCTGTCTCCGCCTCTCTCTCTCTCTCTTGCACACTGTCTCTCTCTGTCCCTCCTTATCTCTCTCACTCACACGCTGTATCTCTAACATACTGTCTCTCTACCTCTGATGATTATGAAACCCTCTGTGTGTGTGTGTGTGTGTATGTGTGTGTGTGTGTGTTGTTCTGTAGGCGATGAAGGAAGCTGCTTCTCGTTCCTGCGCTTCATCGACGTCTCTCCGGCCGAGATGTCCAACGCCATGCTGCAGGGGACTCTGTCCAGGTCCGACACTCACAGGGGATTTTATCACGCTTACTTTTAGACTCGTCTAGTCCCGGTCTGACTCGAACGCCCCCTTCCGTACTTCCCCGCTCTCACGCCGTCTCCTTTTCCGTCTCCCCGTGTTTTTCAGGTGGCTCGCGCTTTACCTGTCCTTCAAAGCCGCTCATCGGCTCCACCACCGGCGGCTGTGGGGGGAGGGGGAGGGGCAGGAGGAGGAGGGGAGGAGGAAGACCGGATCGCCTCATCTCTCTCACCGAGATCTCATCCTGTGGCCCGACAGAACCACGTCGTTCCCCAACACGCACAACAGCGCCGTCCTACAGGTGAGTGAGAGAATAAAACCCTGGAAAAGAAGAACGAGGGAAAGAAAGAGAAGGAATAAAAGTAAGAAGATAAAAAAAAAGAATGGAAATGAAGGGAAAGAAAGAATGAGTTTTAAAAGAAAGGGGAGGAAAAAAGAAGTCAGGTTTTAGAAAGAAGAAGGGAACGGCAAAGAAGTGAATAAGTACAGAATAAAGAATAGAAGGAGGAAAGAAGGAGAAAATATAATCAGGGAAGAAGGAAGGAAAGAAAGAAAAAAAAATTTAAGAAGGGGGGAAGGTGAGGAAAAACTAGAAAGAAGGAAGAGAGGGAAGGAAAAAGGAAGTGTAGGGGAGGAAGGAAGGAAAGAAAAAGGAAGGAAACAAAGATGGAAGTGCATACGGAATGAAGGATCGAAGCGGAGTAAGAAAAAAGAAAAAAAGAAAACAAGGGGAAGGAAAAGAATAAAAGAATATGCAGGAGAGAAAGAACAGAATGAAGGAAAACTAAGGAAAAGGAAGAAAATCAAAAGATCTTAAATTCAGTAAGTGAAAAAAGAAATGGAAATAAGAAAGAGAAAGAAAATAAAGAACAGAACCACGAAAAAGCAGCAGAAGAAAGAATGAATACAAATATAAAAGAACTCGTCTGGAGAACGAATAAACAGTAAGAAAGAAGTGAAGAAGATGAAGGAAGAAAGACAAAATAAATTAGTGAGTAAGAAAGAAAGAAAGAAAGAATAAAGATAAAACAAGAAAAAAAGAAAGGGAGACTGAAAAAGGGAAAAAACAAAGAAAGAACACAAGTGTCAGAAAGAAGGAAAATAAAAAAGGTGAGAATAAAGAAATAAAATAAATGGAAACACATAAGAAGTGGGAAATAAACAGACGAAATAAAATGAATAAACAGAAGAGCGAGAGGAGGAGAGAGAGAGAGAGAGAGAGAGAGTAACGTATGTACAAAAGAATATGTCTGAAAGAAAAGTGTGTACGTGTGTTTGGGCAGACTGAATGTTTCTCATCAGTCATTAACACACTCCTATTACACACACACACACACACACACACTCGTGCTCGCTTACCTTACGGCTGACATCAGAGCTGTGACGGTTTTACTTTCATCACTCCGGTACAAACGGCAGTAAGAGATGGAAAGTGGTTTGTGTGTGTGTGTGTGTGTGTGTGTGTGTGTGTGTGTGTGTGTGTGTGTGTGTGTGTGTGTAAACGACACCGTCCCACTGGTCCCCAGTGTGTGTGTGTGTGTGTGTGTGTGTGTGTGTGTGGTAACACGGTGAGGATCCGGTGTAGAGCTGACTGCAGTAGAGGTCCTTCGTTTCGCCCCTCAGGTGCTGACAGAAGCTGTAATCCTACTCTAGACGTCCGCCGGGAGACACCCCGAACCCCGAACCCCGAACAGGAAGCAGTCGGGCCGCTCTGAGATTCCCAAACTCGCTCTCGAGGTCGTGTCCTACAGCGCGCGTCCGCCGCCGCCGCCGCTTTATTGGGTTGGGTTTTTTTATGAAGTAAAAAAGTACATTAAGGTACAGAATAAAGAATAAAGATTAGGAATGAAGAGGAGAGAGAAAGAAAGAACGGATGGAAGGGAAGAGAAGGTGGAGGAATGAAAGAGAGAAAGTGATTGAAGAATAGACGAAGGAAGGGAGGGAAAGAAAGAAACGAAGAAGAAGAGGGGAATCAATGGAGAAAAAAAAGAAGAAGAAGAAAGAGTGGAGAAAGAAGGGAGTACAGAATGAAGGATGGAGGTGGAGAAAGAAAGGAAGAAAAAACCTAAAACAATGAAGGTTTAAGTCCAGGTAGATTTGTTTATTTAAGTCGGACACTTTTTGTAATATTTGGTGAAGATGAAGTTGCAGGAAGAAGGAGAATCAGGAAAGAGAAAAGAGGAGAGAAGTACAGAATGAAGAACACGGGACCAGGGAGGAGTCGGAATGAAAGGATGGATGGAAGGGTGATTGAAAGAAGAGGGAGGATGTAAGAACAAAGGGAACAGGGAGAGGACAAAACAAAGGGAGAGAGAAAGAAGTGGAAAGAAGGAAAAAGATGAAGGTAGGGAAAGGTTGAAGGAAAAGAGTGAAGGACATGAGTAAGGAAAGAAGGGAAGTAAAAAAAAATGAAGTTTTAAACACAGATTGTTTCCAGTTAAAGTTGTGTGTGTGTGTGTGGGGGGGGGGTCAGTTTTTAAAATTTATTTATTTAAGTCGGACACTTTTTATAATATTTTGTGAAGATGAAGTTGCTCTCGGAAGGACGATGAGGAAAGAGAGAGGTAGAGAATGATGAACAGAGAGGGGATGGAAGAAAAACAGATGGGAAGGTGGAAGGAAAGAACGAGAAAAGGGGGAATGGAAGAAAGAAGGGAGGGAGTGAAGAGGGAAGGTAAGGAAGAAGAAGGGAAAAGATGTGTAGATATGGGAAGACGGAAAGAAGAGTGGGGGGGTGTGTAGAAGTAAAGAAAGAAAAGAAAAATGAAGTTAGTACAGTTAGATTGTTTATAATTGAAGGTGGGTTGTTTTTTTTTTGTTTTGTTTTTTTTAGAAACACTTTATGATATTTGCTGACGATCCAGTCGCAGAAATGACTAGATGCTTTAAATACAAAAAAAAAACAATGGATTTGCATATCCTCTGACTGGTTCGTCGTTATCGCTAATGCGCCGCCGCGTCGGTTTGTTTAGGCGCGGCCTCCGAGCGCTCTGATTAAATCTCTGATTCTGAGGACGCATTATTTCGCTCAGGGGGTTGGGGTAGGAGGGGGGGTGGGGCGGGGGGGGGGGGGAGGGTGAATCTTCGCGATCCGGGCGCCTGGGCCTCGCCGACGCCTTTCCAAACCGCTCTGGCACTGCGCTAAGGGTTTCCAGACGTATCCTCCCTCCCTGCTCGTGGCCTGGGAACGCAGCCCGGACTGCGGCTCTCCAAACACCCATCCCTCGTTCCCTCACACCTCTCTCCCTCTCTCTCTCTCTCTCTCTCTCTCTCTCTCTCTCTGGTTCATGGCTGCCATTTTGTGGGAAACAGAACCTCGTCTTGCCTTACGCGAGTCACTGAAAAAATATGAACCGTGCCGTTATTTCCAGCTCCGTTCCGTCTGCGGGGTGTGTCTGCACGTCTGCGTGTCAGACAGACATTAAAACATTATCAGTGCGGTTCTCAGGACGGAGAGGCGTCCCGGCGACGGACACTAGGGAGCGCTGTACAGCCGTGTGTGTGTGTAAAGAGTTACTGTAGGAAATGAGATCGGTCATGAAGTGCGGGTGTATATATTTTTTTTTTCTTTTCTTTTCTTTTTCTTGTGTGTTTTTCATCTTGTGTTCCGTTTTTTTTTTTTTTTTTTTTTTCCACCACAGGATCTGGTTTTCACTCGTCTGCGTCCGTGGATCTTCTCACACACAGATGTGACGATACGCAGCAGACGCAACAACACCTCCACCCTCAGACGCTGCCAACCCACCCAGACACCCAAGTTCCTCCTCACCGCTACACCCAGGGTAAACACACACACACACACACACACACACATGTACACTGACTTCATTACACCCATCAATCACAGATGCGTTTTATTTAGTATAATCAGAATGGCAATAAATTATAGAGAAACAAATCAAATAAGTGACTCGTGATTAAAGGAATTGTATTCAAGGTAAGTAAATACAGATTTAATGTGCAATTAAGTAATTAAGCTGTAAGTATTAACCAGTCGCGTGCTAATAAAGACGGTTTTCATCCATTTCTGATTTAATATCGATTCCCGTTTTGTAATGTTTCCTTCGCTAGCAAAATTGAATTGACGTTCTAGCCGAAGGTGAAGCGGGAAAATGTAACCAGAGCCCTTAAATAAAGAAACGAGCAAGATCTGATGATAATTTAAGTTTTTTTTTAAATCATTAACTGGAGCAAAAGTCAAGAATCTAGCAAGATCTGTTGATTCTGTCTGAGGGGCGGAGCCTGTCTCCAGGCTAGAAACTCTAAACCGATGCTTTAACTAAAGAGAGCAGCAGGATTCGTTGGTTGCACCCTGGGGGGGGGGGGCGTTAGTGTTTACGCTAGAACTTATCATCCAAAGAACCTAAAACCTGACTTTAAATAAAGAGACTACTGAGATATAATGATTCTAGTTGAGGGCGGGGTCAATTTCTGAACAGGAAATAGTAACTGGATGCGTCTTAATTAGGATAATGGAAAGATTCATTATATCTGGGAGGTGGGTGGGGCTTATTTATGGGCCAGGAAATGTAACCTTTATACAAATAAAAGCATTAAATGAGTAAATTAGCTAAAATATACACCGTGTCGCAAAGTTTCTGTAGCCAGAACCTTTAAATAAAGAAATTAGCAAGATTCATGGGTTTTGCGTGGAGGCGGGGCTTATTACACCCAGGTCACAAACACACAGATTGAATCGTTCAGTGAGAAGCAAGACAGTAAAACCTGTTTGGGGGCGGAGTCTATTACCAGACTAGGAAAAAAAATGCAAATAGCCACTTTAATTGGGGGGAAAAAACCAGCAAGATCTATTGAGTGTTGGAGGCGGAGCTTATTTATGGGCCAGAAAATTTTAAAAAGTGAAGAAATTGGTCATGTAACATTTCAGATCAGTTGTTTTTTTTTTATAAATAATGTTTATTACCAGTCTACACGCGCTTCTAAATATCACATACTGCAGCTTTAAAGATACGCCGCTGTTCCTGTGAATATCAGAACACACACACACACACACTCATATACAGTGCTTTAAAGAAGAGATCGCGTTATATAACCTTCGCTGGGTTCAGCCGGTTCAGACAAATCATCCGTTTGCTGAAACTCTTCGTGCGTGTGTGTGTGTGTGTGTGTGTGTGTGTGTGTTTTCTGCGGCTGTACAAACGGAATCCAGCAGCACTGATTGCGAAGCGCACGTATGGCCGGCCCCCTGACAGTGATCTCCCGCCGCACCACAAACAAACAGCTCATCTAAAATAAAACCTCAAACGCAGCAGCGCGCCCCGACTCCGGGCCCGCGTTTATTTATCCTCCCCGAGCTACTGACAGATCCGCGGCTCGCTCGGCCGGGCCCGACCTCGCCGTGACACGAACCGGACGGCTCAGAGCTCGCGGCGGGAAAACTGAGAGAGCTAAATAATCTAGCACACAACTCAAAACGTTATTAACCCCAGATCAAATCGGAATAATTGTCAAAAATAGTCCTTTTATCTCCGCTATTAGGAGCCGAATAACGGACGTCAAAGTGCGTCACGCGTTAGCGTTAAAGAAACACGTCATTGTGTTTTTTTGTTTAGTTTTTTTTTTTAATTTAGCCTTATCTCTATCTGCAGTGGGTGGAATGTGTGTGTCTGAGTGCCAGCTCTGTTCCCTGTGCCGAAAAAGATGCTTTATTCCAAAACTTAAAAAACGCTGTTAACGCGGCGGCGGATATCGCCAAAAGTTATACGTTTCTTACAAGCGAAACACGGTATCGGTGATAAAAAGTGTCTCACCGCCGATAGGATCATATAACACCATTTTACATAATATTTATTGCTTCTTATCTCCCGATCCATGCTTCATTTATTGTAAATATTCATACACGTTTATATTTTTATCAGATAAAAAGAAACACATTTGATAATTTCAGTCTCATGCCCTTTTATGTTTTAGAATCCGGAACTTTTTTTGAATTCAAATCTTTCAACGATCTTAACTGTCATTCAGATGAAACTCGGCCGATTTAGATTTCACATGAAAAGACATAAACCTGAAAAAGTGGATTTAAAAAATAAATAAATAAAAATCTAAATTAAGATCGCCACATGAATTTGACATGGTTACGGACACTACAGCAGCTTGTTTTGCTTTTTAAGCAACAATTTCTACAGGTCATATGCTTCTGGAAGCTTACACTTATTTTAGTATCGATACTCATAAAGGAAGATGAATAATTTGCATTTTAAATGATTATTGTTTGCAGTGAGACAGCATAACACTGAAAAATGTCCATTTTCCAGGCCCCGAGTGCTGCGGCCCCGCCCGTCCCCTCGTCTCCGCTGTGTGTCCGTGAGACTTGGCACGCTCTTGGCACCGGGGGCATTTGGGCACTGTGGGAAAGTGATAACATAGATTAACTGCACTTGTCTCTCTCTCTCTCTCTCTCTCTCTCTCTCACTTTATTCACGAGTGGCTCTTGACCTCATCGACTTTTAAGGCCACGTCTGCGTGCACGGCTTCTCATTGGCCCAGCTGCGCTCGCGCCGGCCCGTTTTTCAGCGGTGATAAGAATGAAAGGAAGATAATATCATCTACTTGTCAGCGAACCATGAAACTCGGGGCTGAGAGAGAGAGAGAGAGAGAGAGAAGGATGTAGAGGAGATAAGGAGGAGAAGAATGAATGGGGTTTTGGAGGGGGGGGGGGTGTATACGGGGATTCCCTACAGGAAATGGTCATCTGTTTCGCCAAAGACCTGTTAGCCCTGTTAGCCCCTGCAGCCCTGTGCTGTGCTTTTCTGTATGTGTTGTGGTGGGAAACTACTCACTATGAAACACCATTTATTTATCTTCTACTTACTCACGAATACCAGTCGAACTAAAGCAGACTGCAAGCTCCGCAACACCGTCATTGGAACCAGATAAATCGCAACCTTCTAGGCAACATAGTTCCTGAGATATGGGGGTTCCGTTCACCTGTAGGGGGCGTCATAGCAGCGGCCCAGGCTGCACGGCTGAGTCACACAGAGAGAACGTTACCTGATCCCTCGGATTTACTTGAATAGGAACAAGTGAACTGATTAAACAACTTCTTAAGTAAATACGATTTTGATCGCTCACTCTGTTTACTTATTTTTTTTTTTATCTCTCGTGTTCTTAAGGTGACGGCGCTTCCCGTAGAGCGCTACTGCGCGGACCGCAGCGCCGAGTACGAGTGGCGGCGAGCCCGAGACGGCGGGAGCCCGAGCGCCAAGCAGTGCTTCGTGTTCGGCTCACCCGAGCTGGCGCGCACTTGGGCCGGCCGCGCCCACCGCTTCCACCCCGAGAGCCCCGGCGGACTGATGGCCCTGCAGCCCCGACACGGCTGGTCCTTCATCAGGATACCGGGTGAGTCCCGTAGTCGACGCCGCACACGCGCGCTAGCCGGGAGCGCCGTGTCACTCGGCTCACTAGCGCTAGATCATTTCTCTGTATCCGAGTATTGTTCCTGCGCCGAGGGTTTTTATTTCAGCCGGGGAACTTTCTCACAGCAGTTTGATTTCCAGCGTCTCCAGAGGAAGCGAATCACAAATCTCAATCTTAAAGCCCAACCCCTGAGAGAGCGCCGGCGCACACCCACATTCACGGCTCGTCTGAGGCGTCTTGAGAGGGTTGTTGTTTTTTTTTTTTTTTTGGGACAGGACTCCGGTCTCTCTCTCTCTCTCTCTCTCTCTCTCTGCGCTATTGTGCGTGTGAGTCAGAGCAGGAGGAAACGCTACAGAGGGAGAAGGAGACGCTGCCAGAGGAGAGACCCGTGGGAGAGTGGCGCAGGTCACGACGGCCACCCGCCCGGGTCGCTCCGGGGTCACGACCCCTGCCTGGACCGCTTCTCCGTCACTGTCAGCGCTTGGCTCAACACGCCGCTGTTTGTTAAATGTTTAAACGTTCCAGAAAGAGCAAGAGGTTTTTTTTTTAAAGAGTTATTTATTAGACGGTGTACACGGGTGCACTTTCTTTTTGCACACACTCTTGTGAAGTTGGTGGGGGGGGGCCGGGGACCACAAAGCGAGGAAGTTCGACTCTCGGGCATTGTTTCAGCGCATTGTTAGCCGAACCCGAGTGTGTGTGTGTGTGTGTGTGTGTGTGTGTGTGTGAGAGAGCTCCGGCGCTCATTCACAGACCCGAGGTGCTCAGGCTCTCAGAGTCGTGCTGTACCCTGGGAAGGAAATGACATAACACAGGGCCAGGCTCATTTGAAGCCCCGTGGCAGCGCCATCATCATCATCATCATCATCATCATCATCATCACCACCTCCTCCTCCCCCCCCCTCCTCCTCCGCGGCCCCCCTGTGAAGATGCAGGAACACAGAGCCGCTTCAATAGGCTTTTGTGATGATGTTAATCAGCAATATCAACATATTAGCTCAGCTGCACAAGTATTCCAGTTAATCACACACACACACACACACACACACACACACACACACACACCATCTCGGTGTGTGAGCCCATGCTGCCCAGCCTACTGAATCACAGCGCCTTTGTTCATGCGGTGACAGAAAACAAACCGAGGACACGATTACAGAGTCCGGCAGCGTCGCTCGCCCTCACTCACTCTCCCTCTGTCTCTCCCTCTGTCTCTCTCTTTCTGTCTCTCTCTGTCTCTCTCTCTCTTTCTGTCTCTCTCTGTCTCTCTCTCTCGCTCTGTCTCTCTGTCTCCTCCCAGACCACAGACACACACTTCACCATACCTTATTTAGTCTTTTATTTCATTTAGATTTTATCTATCTGTCTATTTATGTCTGTTTGTCAATCTGTCTGTCTTTATCTATCTGTCTGTCTGTCTATCAATCAATCTGTGCCCCCATCTGTCTGTCCATCTGTCTGTGTCTTTATCTGTCTGTCTGTCTGACTCTGTCTGTTAACCTGTGTCCCCATCTGTCTGTCTGTCTATCTGTCTCAGTCCGTCTATTTGT
>JAQKPX010000020.1:18002257-18012257 GCA_030068255.1 Clarias angolensis
AAAAAAAAAAGATAAATTCACGATAAAGTGAAATAACCTGATGTTAAATGTAACAATTTTGTTGCTAAACAATTTAATGCTAAGCTGAAGTGATTTGATGCTAAAGTGAAAGAACCAGATGCTAGTTGTGTTATTGGTTGGAGGAGATAGATGTTTTGAGAGCTAAACAAAATGTTTTTTTTTTTTTTTTTTTTTAAACTGTAATGTATTTCATGTAGCTGAATTTAAAGTCTAAAGTGAAATCTAAATCCGGTGAACGACTGCTTAAGTGCTGAAGTTGAAAGACTGGAGTGTTTTGTTTTGTTTTGTTTTTCAGCCTGAGGATGAACGGTGTGTGTGTGTGTGTGTGTGTGTGAGGTCGAGTGCCTCTCAGTGAGCATGTCACTGACCTCTAGTGTTAATTACTGAAACACGCACGCTGCAGGAACCGCAGGCTTTCGACTGTTCGCTCGAGCATAAACATTGTCAGGGCTGTTTAAACACTCAGAGCAGCCTCTCATCATCATCCAGTGCAGCTGATTCAGGCTTTGTGCTTGTTTGGTTTGAATGCAAAGTGTGCACAGGAACTGGAAGCGGAATCCCAACAACTATAATATTAATAATAATAATAATTATTATTATTATTAATATTATTATTTGTATTTGTATTATTATTATTTACACACTGCCTCCTTCTTCATTTGTTAGGAACATGCTTCCTGAAGCTGAAGGTACCCGTGTGAACTGAGATTGAGGGAAACAACAAGAAGAACAACAACAAGAGAAAAAAAAAAAAGATGCGTGAGAAAATCGCTTGGCCTGTGCCGGCATGTTCTGCATTTTTTAATCAGAAAGGAAGCAGGAAATGATGTCACTAGGTCACAAACAGGATGCTGTGATTATAACACAATGAGAATGGCTGGCCATGTGATGGAGACCCTGAGGCCAAAGAGCGGGGCACACACATGCACACGCACACACACGTATACCGTATACGTACATACACACAGTCTCCATGTAACAGGTTTCCAGCTGGAAGGCTTTACTACATGACTAATTGCTGCGATAACGAGTGTTATGTGACGGAAGCGTTTTGCTAACCTTGTTGCTTTCTGAGCATCCTTTTCACCCGGATGACTCTGAGTATGTGCCTGTGTGTGTGCATGTGTGTGTATATGTGTGTGCTTACTGCTGATTTTGGCGTAAATAATAACGAATAAATAACTAATCCCTGGGTCGTGTACTTTACATCCTCGGCCTTCTGCTCATTGAAGCTCGACGCCAGACTGGATGGTGAATGATTCCCAGCCGAAGGAACGAAAGAAAAAAAAAAAGGCCAGACCTGTGTTCAGGTGTTTGTCGCAGCTTTCACACGGGGTCTAAATATGAAACACGTGCACACATCTTTTTTTTTTTTTTACAGAATCTGTCCATTTTATCGAGTCTCACCTCCCACCGCTAATGGAGGAGGTAAATTTCCTCCCAGCTCCAGCCGGTCTAACAGACGTCCTTTCTGGCCTTTCCTGCGCTAAGTGGAGCCCCAGGTGACCCTGCGCCACCCATATGGAAAAAAGCGACAATAAATAATCACGGGTTCGAGCTCCAGATTGCTCAATTAAACTTTTTTTTTTTTTTTTTCAAAAGCCTGTAGCTATTTTTTTTTTCATGGTGCCAGCTTTGCCCTGAAGCCCATCTGTGCGGGACATGACCACATGCACGGCTCAGCCTCCGTCTTTTGTTACGGGTTACGTGAAACAGGAGGGGGAACGGCAGCAGCACCGTTTCTACTTTATACTCCCCACACACTCAAACACCCCTCCCAAACACCTCACCCACCCCACTCCATGAGGCTGAGGGCGATGCTGAGGCCAGGGCTGTTGGCGCCGAAACCCACGTGCATGCGAGCAGCTCTATAGCCGCAGTGCTCGGCATGTGGAGCTGGGTGAGAGGGCTGGCATATGCCGCTGTTTTTAAAAAAAAAAATTTATGGAGGAGCAGGGTTGCACCCCGGGGGCATCTGTTTCACTCCCCACACTTCGCCATGTGTAGCCGAGGGCCGGTAGCCGAGGCAACGGATTTGAATTTCAAGCCAATTTACAAGTAAAGGGGGGCGACTACAGGGTGAGAGGATTTTGTTTTCTTTTTAAGAGATATGAAGAGAAATTAAAAGGAAAAATAATAACATAAACATAAATTCAACAAAGCCAAAGTCATGAGGAATTATTATTGTCGTTTTTTTATTCTTCAGTTTGTTTGTTTGTTTGTTTGTTTTTTATAAATATGCATTATATACAAAAAATAATAGTATAAAACATATAAAGAGCAGTGTGTCGTAATTAAATTAACTCTGCAAATAATCATTTTTCTTTTAAAAATTACATTATTGGTCTAAAATTTATAGGCAGTCAGTGGTTGGTGTGCAGTCACTTCCGTTCCTCCTTTTTTCTTTTCGTCGCTCATTTCTCCGATCCCTGCTGCTACACTCCATTCGTTGATTGCGTCGCATCCTGTTTTTTTTTCTTCACGAATCCGAGAAAAGCTGAGCGTCCCGTTCATCCTTTTCATGCCGTAACTTTTAAGGCTTTATTGTGAAATTTGGGCTGCATACGATCTTGGAGAAAACGAACTAGTCTTGATATGATTTGTCCATTGTGACATTCGTTTCCTCGTGACTGGGATTAGGATCGGGAGAGGCTACGATTGTACAGTCACCTCTTCCTGATCCTTTTCTATTTTTTTTTTTCCTTTTTTTTTTTTGCATAGCGGGCAACGATGCTGGCGTGAAGGTTTGGAAGTCCCTGGCACCTTCGTAGTGATTAGTTGGCAGATGACGTGTCTGTGATTACCACACGATCGTGAGAGAGAGAGAAAAAGAGAGAGAGAGCGCTTACGCTCACTGGCTCACTCACTCGCTCGCTCGATGTTGGGAGGGGGCCACGTCTCTGTGCCAAAGACATTTTTCTCCCCCTCTGGTCCTCCTGCAGTGCAGTCAGTGTAAGTCCTGCTTTTTTTCCCTCCTTCTTCTTCATTACAAGCTCGAAAGGGAAAAAAAAAAGCCATAGAAACCATGAAACCATACCGTAGGGGTCCAGGACTGTACACGTCTGTACATGAAAAAAGCAAACTTCATTCACGATTGCGTCCTCAAGTTTCTCAGAGCAGCAGTGGACATCACAAAAAAAAAAAAATCATCTCCAGTCTCAGTTCTTTTTCATTTCGTTGTAAACAATCCAGAAAATTCTGCTTTGATTGTGTTTTTTCTCCTTCTTGCATCTTCCATGTTCATCCTCCAGTTGTGTCGTTTCTTTATACCTATGGGGGGAAAAAAAATCACAATTACAATTACAATCATGTGAAATAAAAATGAAGGGATTGTTATTGTTTCCTCTTTCATTCCTTCTCACCTCGGTTGCTATGACGCATTCACTTCTCTCCTCCGCTATTACAAACACCGACTGGTACATGGAGTCTCTCGGGGAGCATATCGTTGATATCCTACACTCCGGCTTTTCACTGCACACACAAATCACACACTCTGTGTAAGCGTGGTGAGGACAAGCAGCTAGGATTATAGTCGTATTACAGATTATTCGGGAGCTCTTTAAAGAGGCTGGTTTAATTAATTGACGGAGCATTTCTAGACGGCTCCTTGACTCACCTGTACATTCTACTCAACGGTATTTTGTCTTCTAAACACTTTTCATACTTGTGACTTTTATCCTCTTGCGTCTGTCCGTCCTTAAACTCTTTAGACGAGTTGTAGTCCAAATGGTAGTTCTTGAGGATATAATTCGATTTCTCCTGCCCGCAGTCCACCTCCAAGTCCACCTTCTTGTTGGTGTTTTTGAGCTGCGACGTCGGGATCAGGTTGTCCCTCTGCGTATCCGACTGATTGTTCATGGCGTCCTGAGTCCTTTCTGCAGCAGACTGCCTGTGGATGTGGCGCAAAGCGATTGCCACCATGCACACCAACACAAGAAGAGCCACCAAACCGATGCCCAGGGACACGGCGGCCCACTGGAAGTTGTCCGGTATCCCCGTAGTGTTCGGAAGCGTGACGGCGAAATAGTCGCAGCGCGGCCCTGTGAAGCCTCTGGGACACAGACAGACAGGGGGGCCGTCTGGGACGCTGGTGCACGTTCCTCCGTTCTGGCAGAGATTCTGTGATGAGCAGGTGGCGCTGTGGAGATCGCAGTTCCGCCCGGAGTACCCCGGAGCACACGAGCAGGTGTAGCCGTTGATGGCGTCGTGACAGGTGCCGCCATTAGCGCAGGGGTTCGAGGAGCACTCGTTAACGTTGATCTCGCAGCGCTGCCCTGTAAATCCTGCAGTACAGCTGCACTTACGGATGCCAGCCTGGATCACACACGCGCCACCTGTGGAGCACAGGGTATTCGGTTACACACGGGTAAACAAACACACACACACACACACACACACACAGCAAGTGGGGACATGGCGTACCATTGGCGCAAGGCAGAGTCGTACATTTGTCCACCCTCTTCTCACAGTTGAATCCTGTGTATCCTTTAGGACAGTCGCACGAATAGCTGCGTCCGTTGTCCCGCTCATGGCACTTGCCTCCCTGAAAGCAGGGCATGTCGGCGCAGGTCAGGAGGCTGTGCTCACAATGCGTGCCCTCGAACCCTGGCATACACGTGCACGTGTAACCATTATCCAGCTCCTGAAAGATACAAGACTTTTAACAGACTGCACTACTAAACTTCACGCTGAAACATCATCATCATCATCATCATCATCTTGTCATGAGCTGAACTCACCACGCAGTGTCCTCGGTTCCTGCACGGGTTGCTGTCGCAGTGACGCACCTCCAGCTCGCAGTTGACCCCGGTGTAGCCCGGCCTGCACGTGCACGTGTAGCTGCCCTGTCCGGTGTTGGTGCACGTGGCTCCGTTCATACACGGCTTGTGGTGGGTGCAGAAGTTCAGATCTAGTGTCAAATGTGAATGATAGCACTTAAATCACAACCTAGAGTCAACTCGCTAGTTACGAAGCCCTGCTTTACGCACAGCTGACATTCTGACTCAACAAAATGCCTTAAACATCCCAGTGTTACACACATCATTACTTAATAGATGTATAATATGCAAACTGTATAGAAAACAACAAAATCTAGGTCCTGTATCTAATTTCTTTTTATAAATAGTAAATATAATATCAGAAAAGAAGCATCACATTAGTACATGTCTAATAAAGATATATACTTTTAGAAAAGGGTTCTTTGGATGGTTCAGGGTTCTCTTAGGTAAAGGGTAAAACTCACTATATAAAGTAAAAAATAGGATCTTTTTCTTAGAAATGTCTTCTTACTTTTAGAAAAACTTCAATATATAAGTTGAATATATTCAACTTGATATACTTAAAAGAAATGGTACTTGTTCTTTCTGTTTTTAAGAAGACGGTTCCTGCTTTTAGGAGAAGGAGCCTGCATTTAAAAAAAAAAAAAGTTTCCTATTCTAAGGGTCACTAAGAGTTTATCATTTTACGTAAGAGATATAAATGTTGCACCAGATGAACATGAGCTTATAAAAGAAGCTCATTTAAATCCTTTGATCTAAGAGTCTTTGATCAGCTTCTAAATCTGAAATTCTGGTTCTGACTATTTGATCTTGAAATACTGGAATATTAAAATTCCTGTTATATTAGTGTGTTTTATCGTCCTACATAGCTACAGAGCCAATGAAGGACTTTTTGTCTCTATAAACGACGAGTAAATGTTCTGTCCAGCTTCCTCAAAGGTTCTTTATTTTATCGATATGAGCAAATGCCTCAGTGGTGCGTATATATAAAACTCTCAAACACACTCACATATACATCTGTACTGAATGAAAGGTTCTTTTTAACTCTCTAGAACAAAAGAGGAACCCCTAAGGATCTGCATTTCGTTATAGCAGACCTTGCACTCTATGCATCAGCAGTAAAGCTGGATCTGATCTGTTACACGCCGGGATCAGTACCAGTGTGTTACCCCGGGGGAGACGGGTGTTTCCTCTTAGAGAGGTATCTAAAAAAACTCAGCTGTAAGACTATGAGGTGGTGGTCAGCCTCACCTTGGTCACAGAAGAGTCCTCCCCATCCTTCTTTACAGTGACACTCTCCCGGCTTGTTGCATGTACCGTGCTTACACACGGGATGTTTCTTACACTCGGTGCAGAACGTTCCCTGCCAGCCCTCCCGGCACCTGCAATGCCCAACCACAGAGTTAGGAGAAAATAAGTACACATCTGCGGTTTAAGTAATCACACATTATGAATATTTACTAAATTGCTTCTCGTACGATGATATCATCAGACACATTTTTTCCAGCCTGCGTACTTACACACACTCTCCGGGGCTGGAGCAGTTGCCGTTAGCTTCGCTGCAGCCTTTAAGGCAGATCGCTGTGGAAGGAAACGGAAATGCCAGTTAGTGACACACGTTACTTCATATAATAAACACATAACTTCAACAACAATCAGCTGTGCACCATGAATTTCCTATTATTATTATCATTAATATTATGGTCATATGAGGCTATACTATCAAAAACACTGGGTAAATCGCATTGTAAAAGGCTTAGATAATGAACACAGAAACGAAACACGATGGCAAAAACACTGATCAAAACGTTTCTTTTCGCTACTGATATTTATTGTTTAGCATCACAACCGTTAGCCACCGATATTCACTTACTAGCACTAGCGTCATAAGCATTTACAGTACTTAGCTATGGATTTATTTATTTTTTGCAGATAAATGTCGCTTTAGCTGAGTGATCCTGCTCAGGTGTGAACAGACAGTGCTACGGTAACGTGACATAGCGACATTTTCTTTCTTGTGGATGTGGTTGGAGGTTAGCATTGTGACCCACCCTAATATGTTGCTATTACGACTTAATAACTCACAATTTATAATAACTCGTGTTCTCATTAATAACTTGTTATTTTGACTTAATAAACTATTATTATAACTTAATACCTCGTTGTTTCGACTTGTCTCGACATCTTTACGCATTATTGTGTTACTGGTGATTAGACGTCATATTACACATGACATAATCATATCACACTTAAGCAACGTCTGGCTTTCGAAAGCAACGTGATAATTTGTGGAAATACAGAGAGTCAGAGTAACGAGATTACGTCGACATAAATGATGTGAAATCTTGGAGTGATCGAGGTTTTTAACCCAAAAGTAATGACACTACGCATTTGTTTTGTAGCTCAGAGAGACGAAACAGAGCAGAAATTAGACAGGATGAAGAACCCGTGTGTCTGTTTGTGAACTCTGAGTGAACATTGTGAAATATGTACGTTTTCCATCTGGACGCAATACTAGTCATTAATGACTTCATGGAAAGGAATTCAATATCATGAAATGTCCTGGCTAGCTGATTTACTGTACATAAAAAATGGCGCCTTAGCTCATTGTAGCGAAATAGCTAAGCCTGCTGCGTAGATTAGATTAATTATTATTATTAGTAGTAATAGGAGTAATAATAATAATAAAGAAATTAAGATTGTTTTAACTCTTTAATGTAACTTTAGAGTTTAAGGTAAGTCCTAAGCTTTTCGGTTAGCGTGGTATTACAACGTTGGAATATCAGCAAACGTTATTGTTGGCGCTAACCAGGCCACGCCCATTCCGAGCACCTGATTGGAAAGAACCTTTGAGGTGTGGGTGCTCTCACTGTTTCTAATTGGCTACTGAGTGACACACCGAGTTTTTTATTTAGTTTTTTTGTTTTTTTTGGTTGAACTCATGCTTTTTAGACTGGAACAGATGCTCCATCTCAATTAGGGGGAAAAAAACGGACAGCTGCCACTATTGTTGTTCTCAGGCCGCGCGAGCCGTAATTTTGCAGCTGCCACGCCGCAGAGCCACAATGAGCGCGCGCAACGGCGGTGGCGCGTGGCAGATAATAACGCCGCGATTAGGGCGGCGCGTGCTCGCCCGGGATTAAATTACCAAGCACGCGCGCTTTTCAGCCCTCCTAGCCCCCACTCACCCATATCGCGCATGCGCACTACTCTTTTCCTCCCCATAAAGTCAGGCTGTATATATTAACCCCCTTCACTCATACTGTAATGTAGGTCACAGCATTACCTTCAACAACAGCAACAAGAAAGCATTTATAGACCAGATTTAAAAAAAAATAAAAGTTTTGAGTTTTGTTTGAGTCTATACAAACAAATATATAAATACAAACAAACAAACAAAAAAAATTCTAGCCATGATTCTTAATCTCACATTTCATAGAGAATGATGAAGAATTTCAGATCTAAAGTGATTTATCCTAAGCATCTTCTGATCCATAGTGACCTACAGTTGTATCCTGATCATTTCCAGGTAATATGGTAGACTGTACTTTATTGCTGTAATGTTTCATGAGGTTATATAATTCCATGCTGCAGTAGGACAAAATGCAGGAGAGGCACAAAAACCAGAACCGAAACCAGATCCAAAGTCTGAGCATTTGGTAAAGTAAACCGCATGGGGCTCTCAGTAATGGCATTAGCCATAATGACTGCTACTCAGACTGCTAGAGAAAGCAGCTGGCTTGACATATTGGATGTGTTTCCAGCAGGGTTGCCAGATTTTGGTTAGAAATCCACCCAGGGTTGTCAAAGTTTATTTTCGAGGATTAAACCATTCGAAATATTCCTTGTACCCGTGGTGTACATAATGTCGCCTTTACCCTAGCGCTTCACTCGAAAAGATTATATCTATGGTAATTATATTTTATTATATAAGGTACACTATAACAACAGTCACCAAAGGTAAGTTTTTATTTTGAAAGTCTACACTCGTTATGGTCCCAAGCCACCACTATCAACGCTATTATTTTTAATGACTATGCTGAGTTATGGTTATAGGTTTAACCCTAATGCATCAACACAAAAACAAGCAACCTATAAATAATGCCAACCCAACTCTAATGATAAATTTAAGAAAGGTCAGCAGTAAAAGGTTTAAGAGCTTGCCGGATACGTCAAACCCAGTCCATTTACAAATATCTCGCAGCGTTACGATGGGTTTTATTTCCTTAATTGATTGAGAAATTGTCCTGAACTGAACACTGGGGGAGAAAAGCAAATGCCTGCAAAGCCTCGTGGATTTATCGCCGTGCAGAGTTTCATCTAAAGCCATCTGGATCGAATAAGGTCCGGCTACTACAGAACACCTCAATCAGAATAAGGTTCAGGTGCAGGACGATGGTTTGAAATGAACTCTACAGAGCGACAGATCCGAGTGCCTGGATCACATCTGAATTTCTTCTTTAAACGTTCAGAGCTTACGAGTTGGCTGGCCAATTAAACCTGAGGCCCCACGTGCACCTGAGAAAGCACACTGCTGATTTTTTATTATTTCTTTTTTTTTTTTTTCTGTCAAGGTGAAGCGCTAAAGCAGACCCTCAGTCTCCTAAAGGCCAGTGCATGGTGATCTCTGGTTGCTTACGTTCTTCGCAGTATCGCCCCTTCCAGCCGGGGAGACAGGACAACTGCCCGTCTGGGTTGCAGGTGTAGTGGCCAAAACGGTCGTCCCTGGGCGTGCATATTTTGGAACAAGTGTCTCCGTAGTAATTTTCATTGCAGATGAACCGGTAAGAATACCTTAGCTCCGTCTGCTGACTGCTTTGGACATCCTGAGACCACTCAGCCCCTACTTCCAGCTGTCTTTGGATGGCAAAAGAACTAATCTGTAAGTCGGGGTTGTTTGAGTCTGTGGAGGAACAAAGAACAAAAAAAGAAAAAACAAAAAAACATTTAGTTCAATCTGTGAGTATAAGAAATATACTTTGACTAACTCTTTAGGTTAAGGGTTAAGGGCCTCGCTCAGGGGCCCAACAGTGGCAGTTTGCAGTGTTTTGCAGTGCCACTAAACTTCTGATCAAAGCCTTAACTGTTGAGCCACCAGGAATTGAAAAAAGAACGAGAGAAAAAAGAAAAAAAAACGAATTTCCTTTTTCCTTTAAGTCGACCGAAAAACATTCCCATGCTATTATCCCGTTCCAAAGGGC
>JAQKPX010000020.1:18017257-18026248 GCA_030068255.1 Clarias angolensis
TCACTGAATGCACACTTCATTTAAAAGCAATATCACACTCGTAATCATGCGGTTGCACTGAACGTTAGCACAGCTGTGATTTCTCATAGTCCCTACAGCCAAATCTCAGGTGTGTGATATTGCTTTAATACAACAGTTGTATAAACAAGAAGCTATTATCGAATAAATGACATTTCAGACACAATATTGGAGAAAAATATATTGTTGAGAAGGCACAGCTGTACAGAGTGTTGTGTGCAGGCAGTACTAAGTTTAGTACAGTAGTAGTGTGGTGTAGTTACTATTGTTGAAATTGGAAATGTATGTGGTGAACATAGACAAGTGGACTGACATACACAGTAACATGTCCCAGTATACAGTAGTATAGTATGTAGTACAGTATGGGTGTTTTTGTTGTTGTTAGTTTTTTGGCATCTCCTGTTGAGGGGTCGCGACAGTGAAGCAACTGATCTAGGCAGCAACTTTGCACAGATTTTATGCCAGATGCTCTTCCTGTATAGTTAAGTATAGTATAGTATAGTACAGTACAGTACAGTACACAGTATAATGTAATATAGTATTATATAGTATACAGTAGTATGGTACACAGTATAGTATAGTATAGTGTGGTAAAGCTTAGTATAGTACAGTGTAGTAATGTACAGTGTAGTATAGTATAGTATAGCATAGTACAGTACAGTATAAAACAATATAGCATAGATGAACACACTAGAGGATAGAATAGCATATTACAGGAAAGACTAAAAAACAGCATACCACAGAATAAAATAGAGTAGTATAGTACTGAATAAAACAAAATGCCATCATAGTATCAAATAGTACATAATTAAATAGCTCAATGAGGTATAGTATAGCACACAATAATATAGAAGTACAGAGTATAGAATATCACAGTAATAGTGCAGTGTTGTATAGTATAGTGTAGCACAGTACAGTACGCAGAATAGTATCGTATCGTATAGTACAGTACAGTATAACACAGTGTAGCATAATGCGATAAAGCACAGTATAGTACAGTGTAGTAATGTACAGTGTAGTATAGTATAGTGTGGTATCATACAGTATAGTACTATATAGTATAGCATATTATAATACAGTATAGTACAATAGTGTAGTATAGTATCATATAGTACTGTGTAGTATTAGCACAGTCCAGTACAGTGTAGTATAATATGGTGTAGTTTGACATATAATAGAATAGTCCAGTACAGTATAGCACAGTATATTATAGTGAAGTATAGCACATTATAATACAGTGTAGTATAGGGCAGTATAGTATCATACAGTATAGAACAGTATAATATAGTATAGTATAAAAGTACTGTATAGTTTTGAACAGCACATTATAGTACAGTGTAGCACAATACATAGTATAGTATAGTAAAGTACAGTAGAGTATAATATAGTACAGTATATCATAGCATAACATTGTGTGGTATAGTACAATGGATTAATATTAAGCTGCTAAAAATAGCCAGCGAGTGTATATCGAGATCCTGTATTTATCATCTATAAATGAGGCAGTCAGCCGTGCACAGGACTGAAAAGTGTACTGTGTACAGTAAAATATGTTTATTTGTTTTCTCTCACCTCGGAAATATTAACTGAGGGTGGTAAATATGGTGTATCTAGCCCAAAGTCAATACTTAAACATGATATTATAATACTACATGGTGAGACTTATTTTCCTAAACAAGCAAATGCATGAAGTGTTTAGTTTCACTGCTATTCACAAACAGATTTTACAAATAGTTACATTTTCCTTTCCTTAAAGAACTAACATACATTTAACAATTATAATTAATAGTTAATTATAAATAATAACTTATTATATTAATTATTGCCCTTAAAACATCTAAACTGTTGCTATAATAACAGAACTGCAGTTTGCATGGAATTTAATAATTAAAAAAAAAACGATTTTATTGTTCTTACAGCATATCTGCTTTCCTGTTCATTAATTTATTTATAGTCCTACATTTATGTTAATATTGTGAGATGCATGTGAAACAAGTTAGTACCTGTTCTCACTGATGCTACAGCAGCTATAAAGCGTTGTTTCCTCACCAGCCTCTCTTTTATCCCTTGAAGACAATAAGACAAAGAAAGAAAAAGATGCAGGTTGTCATGTTAGAGAGAAACCTCAAAAGCATAAACTCATCTGTCGTAAAAGATGACAGATGTTACAGTGACACCGGGGGCCTGGTAAATCAACAATAAACTTATCAGCAACTACACCCTTTAAAAAAGACAAGCTGTTTACGTGGAGCATCTGCTGTACAAGTCCCTGTGAATGAGCTGTTACTATAGAAACGATAAGCACGTTAATAAAAACCTGTGATTTGTATTTGCACTAGTGTCAGCACTGCTGTTATAGAAAACTGATCAACATCTTCTGAGCATCACTGTGTACGTACAGTAGTCCACAATAACAGCCTACTATTACACAATCATTTGGCTATAATCATGTTCTAAATTGTGCATGAACTGTTATTGGTAAAGTAATGAAATGAAAATGGTCGGGGTTAAAAAAAAACAAAAAAACAAGCTGTGATTCTCAGTGGACTGATGGAGATGATAGCGGCACGTGTCGTTTAGCGCTAAGTGGCTCGCGTGCCGCTTTCATGCGGGTCTCGAGCGAGCGCCAGTGATGGGGCTCAGATAACACTTCAGCTGTATGGTAATGAGCA
Organism: Clarias angolensis; assembly: GCA_030068255.1. Lineage (NCBI taxonomy): Eukaryota > Metazoa > Chordata > Actinopteri > Siluriformes > Clariidae > Clarias > Clarias angolensis. The sequence continues at coordinate 18,019,948 of JAQKPX010000020.1, forward strand.
CTCATTTAAATGCACAACTGCCGTCATTCCAGTAAGAGTCATGATGATTAACTGGATATAACCCAGTTATACCACAGCAAGATATTCATGCAAGATTTATTGCTTTTTCTTTATTTTTTTTATTTTTATTGTTATAGTTTTTGCACTGGTAATGGATTAGGCTCTACTCATACAGTAGCTGTAAGGCAATATTGTTTCAGGACCCCCTGCTCAGGCCGTGACATTAGACACACCTTCTCCAGCACTGGATTACATTTTCACCTTGCTGTAAGGTCAAACCTGTTTACACTGCATAGGTTCACGTTTTCTCAAAGTCAAACACAGTTTGTTGTTGTTCTTGGTGTTTTTGTTACAGTTTGATGTATTCATTCCCCAAAGGTGCACTGGTCAGTCATGTCAAAAATGCCTGCAATTCCACACTACTATACTGTAGCTTAATAACTTCAACAATAAGCAGCAAAAATGTTACGGTGATTGTTAATTATAATCTGTGAATTTGTTTTTTAAATGAAAGGTTCAAAAATAAATATAAAAATCTGCAATGGCTCAATACTTATGCAAATACTAAGAATCATATATATTTGCCTAAAGTGTTTAATATTCATATAATTGGATTATATTCATGGCAGTATCCAGTGCTGTGCTGATGATAAACAGTAGAATGACCCGAGATTAGTCTGAAGGATTGGAAAGCAACACAGTGAGGGTCAGCCCAGTTTAATTACAATAAAATAAACACCACAAAATTAATGCAACAAATGTTTGACTAAATAAGAACAAATCAAAAACCACTGTAAGAAATAGCTATAATTAAATAAAACAAATTTTAAAAAGACCAAACAGTGAATACAACTAAATCACTTCAATAAAATAACTACAACCACCTGCACTTTAATGTGTACAGTCAAATAATAACAACTAAATTGCTACAATAAAATAACTACTACTAAATATGTATAGTAAAATACTATAGCCAAATAACTACAAAACTATAATGAAGTAAGTACAATAAAGTAACTTCAGGAAAATCACAACAACTAATATAAGAAATAAATATGCATTGCAAAACATCTCGATATATGGAATAGATACTTTATTAATCCTAAAGGAAAATTCCAGAAACTACAGCTAAATATGTACAATAAAATAAGTACAGCAAAACAACAACAAAATAAATACAACAAAGTAACTACAGTAAAACACAACTAAATATTTACAGCAAAACAGCTACAATTAAATATGTACATTAATATAACTAAAACTAAATATGTACATTAAAGTACCTACAGTAAAACAACTACAACTAAATAACAACAACTAAATATGTATATTAACATAAGTACAGTAAAATAACTAAAACTAAACAACAAAACTAAATAAGTACAATAAAGTAACTAGAGTAAAACCCAACCACTAAATAACTACAACTAAATATGTACATTAAAGCAACTACAATAAAAATAACGAAATAATTATGAAACTTAAAATGCACAGTAAAATAACTAAAATAACAAACTCAAACTGCACTGTTCCCGATCACTGTGGTGAGCTGCTCATCAGCTGGACCTGTTTTATACCTTTGGTGTGTATCTTTATAAGGTGCATTCAAAAAGCACAGAAAGAAAGTAGCGGTGAGAAAGAAAAAAAAAAAAAAAAGATATATTTAGAGAAAGAAAGAATGAAAGAAAAAGTTAAGGAAAGACAAAAGCAGGTATTAAGAAAGAAAGAAAAGAAAGAAATAAGTAGCAAAGCTGAGCAGGCGGTAGGTTGGGCAAGTGAGCAGAGGGAGGGCAGGGGGGTGGGTTAGGAGGGTAGGTGAGCAGAAGGGAGGGCAGGTGAGCAGGCGAGGGAGCAGGTGAGCAGGCACAGGTGGCACGAGTGCTTATGAAAGATGCTCTAATTGCTTTGTGGTCAGCGCTGACATTCGAGCTCACTTTCACTGTCCTTCTGTCCTCATCTGCTGACACAGGGTATAGATTTCAACCAGGTTCAAACTATAAAATACACAAAATGCATGTTGGGTTTTAGATACAATACAAAATGTAAACGATCTTTAGGTCACTGTAATTTCTATATAAACTAGGTTTCTGTTGCTCTGTAGAAAGAAGTGTGTCTCTGGTTTATCTTTACAAATGCTCTACAATAAACCCTAAACAACACAAAGCCCAAAACAAACAACAACAACAAAACAAAAACCAAAACTAATCTAAATCAAAACACAAACAAAAAAACAAACATTAAGAAATACAAAAAAAGCAAAACAAAACAACAAAGAACAGAAATAAAAAAACAAACTAATCCAAAACAAACAAAAAAACCCAAACCAAATCAAAATGAAACAAAACAAAAAAAATAACAAAACTGAAAACACAGAAACCAAAGAAAAAGAAAAAAAAAATGAAACAAAAAATAAACATAAAGTTTAACTGATTAAACTTTAAAATATTTTGTACTTCAAAGTCATAAAAGGTTAAATATTTTAGGCCTGATTGCTAACAAATAAATTCCCCATGTTTCTGAATGCATCTGAACTTTTACAAATGTATTTGTTACACAATGACAGTCCGGCACAACATGTGTAATTATAAATAATTAGTAAAACATCTGGATATGTTTTTTTTAATTTTTTTTTATTTTAAATAATACACGCGTGAGAAAGTTAGATTATACACCATGCCAAATATGCTTCTTGTTTTATGTATGCCACAGAAGGGAAATGTTTCCCCGTGACCTGTGCAGCTGTACTGCTTATTCGTACTAAATAAATAAATAAATAAATAAAGTATTTATTAATACATACAGCCTACGTGATTTTCTCGATCGCTGCCACGTAATGGACGTTAACCTCAGACCATTGTAACCTTTACCACCCACGCACAGCTATAGTGCGATCTAAAGCCTGTGTGTAAATCACTGTGCCCAAACATACACACACACACACACACATACACATACACATACACACACACACATACACATACACATACACGCACAAAACCTACACAAGTAGGAAGCAGAAAGAGATGGAGGGGGTCAAAAAGCTCAGCTAGACAAAAAACAACAATCACACACACACACACACACACACACACACACACACACAATAAGAATTCTTGAGTAATTCTGCTGTTAAAGATGTTTGTGAAACTGTAAATGCTGCATCAGTAAGCAGCAGATGTACCAGTCTGATCCGCCGATGTGATTCAGTGCCTATGATGTCGACTCTTGTAACAGAAATTATACACAAAGGACGCAACTTATTATTTGATACACACAAATCCAGCTCCAGCTACTGAAACTCCATAAAAAAATAAAACTTCCAGGATTTGTGATTACAAACACACGCAGCTTTCCATAATTGGTATTGTGTTTTTATTTTGATGACGCCACATTCATTCGTGGTCAGGCTATCTGGGTGGGAGGGGCGTACCATGACATCCCGCGTCAATCAGAGTGACACTAGCTAATCGTAGGCATCTGTAAGCTCATGTAGGTCTGTTGAAGAGAGCAGATAACACTTTTGTTCTAGTGAAAAGATGCAGTTGGGGTTCTTCAGGTGTCTTGAAGAAACCATGTGATAAATCTGCCCTCCCTGATTAGTCGTTATTGTGTGAGGTAGGTGAATAAATTAGGAAGAAATTTTTCTCAGTCCCCAACATGTGAACATTTGAGTTACGAACTTTGGAAGATATGAACAAGATACAAACATGTGTTACATGAAGTTAGATTAGACCCCCGGTGTCCTTTGTCACGTGTGTGCAGCTTGCATCTCAGGATGTCCGGAAGCGAGCGTAAAAGCAGCGGCAAGTAGCTGGTACTAAGAAGTGTCAAGCAATAACGAAGGAGACGAAAGTGAAAATAATTGACGGAATGGAGCGAGGTGAAAAAAGATGGCAGACCATTCAACCATCAGCACGATTATAAAGAACGCTGTACTGTAATATAGACAATTGCGTTAGTATCCTGGTGTCTAGACAATGTTTGTTGGACTTATGAACAAACTGGACTTACAAACGTGCTCTCGGAACTGAACTCGTTCATATCTAGAGGACTTACTGTACTTTTGTTTTAAAAAATTTTTCCCTTCCTGTCTTTCTTTCTAAAGGATTCTGTTATAGGCATTAGAGCGACAAACCAAAGACTCCTGAGCCTTTAAGATTTTCGTTTTAAACACTTTGCATGTTCACCGAAGTTCTTTGAATGATCAATGGTTCAAGTTGGAAACTTGTCTCACAAGAACCTTTTTATGCAAAATTCACTTTTTTGTTATTTTTAGACATTCAGATGGATCTCCAATGTGTTCAATCAAAAAAATAATATTATGGGGAAAATATACATTCCCAATTTTGTACTGGCCGAGGTTTAAACAAGCTGATGAGATTTCCCTCCTAATGTGACCTCATATAAGAAGACACCATCCCCCTTGTTCTCTTCTTATCTGAAGGCTCAGCGTGGCTCAGCAGTAGCTCATTTGCATAGACACTGAAATGGCACATATGGCGGAGGAGTGAAACACAGATAGAGAGATCGAGGTGTGAAAAATTAAAGGAGTTCAGCTGGAGCATTAACACACACACACTTATTCGTGGCGCTCTGGGACGAGCTCTGTGTGTACTTGTTAAATACTGTACACAGTCAAATGTGAGTCCTTTAATATTTTCCTCTGATGGATAAATTGAAGGGCAGTTCAGTCCTCTTTCCTGAAGCTATTAGAAAACCGGAGACTCCTTCTGTAGGTGTTAAATGAACAAACAACCTTGACATGCGTTTTTAAGTCGCTGTTTTGTTGGACACCTCCAAAAAAAAAAAAGAATCATTCAGACCAATAGGAATCCAGAGTACAATTCTCAACTCGGTAACATTTCCTAAAGCGCGAATCATGTTATGAATTGCTGCTCGTGTAAAGAGACTGAAAGTGAAATTCACCGAACAAAAGGACGCATTAGCAGAACTGAAGCGATTGTCCTTCGCATGTTTGGACAGCATTATACCATACGTCTATTATTTTAATGGTTGTCCCTAAATGAATATATTTGTTTTTTGTGTGTGCAGCACGACAATCGCCTGAGTTAGGCCTCCACTTAGATGGGTATCATATTCTGATATTTGCACTTCGGAGCTTGCGGCAGCGCCGAGCGTCTCCTATCTTATCTACCGTCGCTCCATATGTCTCTGTTATAGCAGAAATGTCATAAAGAGAGCGACAATTGCACTTAAACTCGGGTTTTATGGTCGCGTGGGCGCTGCTGATAAAAGCACAATGCTGCTAAATGAGGCAGCCGTTTATTAGGAGTTTTAATGAAGACAGATTTACAAGGACGAGATGTGGTCTCTTTCTTTCTCTCCTTCTTTCTTTGCACTACACCTGCACAGAGATGAATCGTGAACATTTATCCGACCCTGGAACACAATCAGTCAAATGAAACCGTCCGTACAGCTCACGGCGTGAAGAATATTTATCCGAACCATAGGATGTCAGTCTTACAACTCTAACTGAGGTAGCTGTGAATTCAAACAAATGTCTCATGATGATCCACGACCCTGCAGTGAGAGTGGGAAGATGGGGTCTCCTCCTCCTCCTCCTGCGTCTCTGTGGAAGGCTGTTTCTGCTCCGCGTCTATGACACGCACCCGAAAAGAAAAGACGAATTCCTCTTCGCCTCATTTTCCCCCTTCCTGGGGTTTGTGTTTTTTCTTTCTTTCTGTAAACGTGTGAATGTCACACACGTGAGTGAGTATTACGCAAAGTGTCAGGGTGTGTGCCTCATATGTTTCGTGCATGTCCTCTGTGTTATTCTTGGACGTCCTCATGTTGGTTGAACCTAAAAAGACGAGACACGCTCCCTAACAGAGTTGATTTCTTATCAAAGCCCTCTGACAACGAACAGCATTCACGGGTGACAAAAGAAAACATAAACAAACAAACAAAACAAAAAAAAAGAACTTGATGTGATAGAAAATTGGCAGGACAGCTGCGTGTGAGGTTGAAAAGCAAACATTTCATCGCCAGCCCTATCTGTGAATAATAGGTATTTACCAATCAAACAATACAGTCTTGGGAACTGGTGAGCGCTAGCCATTATGTGCATTTTGGTGCAAAAGTTTGCGCCCCCTCTCGCGCTGTTGGTTTCTGGATGGCAGAAATGACACACATACACCAGCTTGACACATTATCTTAATTAGGGTGTGGGGTGTGATAAGTGCTTTGAAGTAGGTGTCTGCTGGCTTTGTAGGCAGCTTCATCGTTTTTTAATTCAATAAACATGCTGTTGGCTTTGATTTGAAACCACAGAAGCTTTTGA
>JAQKPX010000020.1:18194339-18205538 GCA_030068255.1 Clarias angolensis
CTAGTGTGATAAAATGATGCTTTCACAGAATTGCTGAATGAATTCATTGTGGTTATTCATAATGAAACAAATAGTCCAACAACGACAACAATTGTGTAGCAAGCATGGTAGTGTAGTGGTTAGCACTGTCGTCTTCCACCACCAAGGTCCGGGTTCAATTCCCGGCCTGGCTCGATTCCCGTCTCTGTGTGCGTGGAGTTTGTATGTTCTCTCCGTCTTTGGTGGGTTTCCTCCAGGTACTAGTCACCCCCCCCCAATGTACTGGCTTAAAAAAAAAAACCCCCCCCCCCCCAAAAAAAAAAAAAAAAAAACTTTTTATTCTGTCTCTTAAGTATGTTAAAAATAAACAGTGTATTGTTTTACTCCGAAACTAGAAGAGGTGCACTCATCTATGCTTTATTTATTTATTTTTTTTCCTTTTAAATCTTTACTTCTGAAAGTTACCAAGCACTGGAGGCTCCTTTCAAGTTAAACAAACATCACCATACATTACTGTATATGGATGTAGGATTCCACTGTGAATAATCTGTTACTATAAAAACAATAAAGTATTACATCATCAAATGCTTTGAAGAAAATTAAGCAACACTTTTTTTTTCTACCCATCAGAATCCAGAACCCAAACATCAGGAGTGCGGTATAATAAAGCCAACAAGTGTAGCAATGAAAAAACAAACTAGGAACTAGGATCCCTAATATGAATCTGGCGTGATTACTAAACAAGTGTACTGTATGTGAATTCGTGTAAACATTCTCTTAACTGCGATGTTTTAAAGATGTCGCAAAACGCCTCATGGCTCGTATCAGTCTCCGACAGACGCAAATTCTTTCACATGGCTTTGATAGTCAGCAGGCTGGTGCTCATTGTCAGCCCACAGCTCAACTTTATGGCTCATCTGCCAGATTCCCTCCTACACATGCTGCATAGAAAAGGTGCTCATATTGCACAGGATTACTGAGTGCATGTTGGACTTTTTTTAAGCCACACTTTTTCTTCTTGTTGTTGTTCTTCTTCTTTTTTTAACCAGAGTCCATAATTAAACAGCAGATTGGGTTAAAATGGAATGGTTTTGATGATGGACAAATCCAAGAGATTATGGACAGACATATGTAATTGTGCAGTTGTTTTATTTTTATATTCTTTTCTAATTTAATTACATAAAACTGTGGGCAATCTGTAAAGTTTAACACAGACGTGGGTGAGACAAGAAGCTCACAGTGTTTTAACTGTAACATCATCATGTGATGCTTCAAGATACAATTACAGCGTTCATTCTTTTATTCATTCTTAGTAACAAGAGTGCTAAATTTATTAGAAAAACAAATTAAATGACAAATAAAATACAATAAGTAAGTAAAAACTTTATTTCTCTATATAATCCCCTGCTACACTAATGCACTTATCCCAGTGTTTCACTAGTGCTTGGACACCATCAAGGTAGAAAGTTTTCTCAGTACTCCATGCTTGAAACGCTGGCCTCCCAGGAACTCCTTCAATGCCTCAAACATGTGGAATCTTGTTCTCAGCAAGGTCAGGACTGTACGGGTGATGTGGCAATAATGACATAAAACTTATGTAATTGAGTTCCTGTAATGTGTGTGTGGTGTTGGTGAATGATTGTGTGTACAGACGGATGCGTCTCTTCCAAAAGTTGGCAACAAGTTTTCCATCGATTTTCAAGGATGAGGCGTTCCACTTGGTGAATCTTTCTTAAAAATGTTTGCACCATTTAAAGAGTCTCATAACAGCGATCAGCTTGAAGTGTTCTGTAAATGTCAATCATTATGCCTTCATTCACCAAAGATTTTATTATTTATTTAAGTCCTGGTTTGACTTGAATGCCCCTTGTCTATACAGTACTATATGTTCGTATGTACTGTACTATTAGGAGCAAAGAAAGCAATGTCCTTCAAAGGTCCCATATTTTATTATTTCTTTAACAAGCTATGAGCTACTGCCTGAGCCACGCCCCTCCAGAGAACTGCAGAGCTGGGCAACAAGACTGGAGGAGGGGTACCTTCTTATATGAGGTCACATTAGTGGAAAAGAATCTAGTCAGTTATTTCAAAAGGAAATTTTTTGTATTTGTTTCACCATGTATTGTGTTTATGTACTGTACACACTTTGGAGAATTTCTAAAAAAAAAAATTTAAAAAAAAAAAGAATAAAAAGAGAATTTTTCATAATACAGTAGGTGCAATTTAAATATGAATATCTGCACCTGTATTTGAACTGAAACCTGAATGGGTATGGCCTAAATTTGATCAGTCAGCTCTCCTCTACTGTCATCTGGTGACGCTTAAGGATAACATGTGCTTTCAGTAGGGCATATGATTCCAGACAGTTGGCACATTCAGAAGAACCTGCAATCTGCCCTATTCCACATACCCGGATTTGAACCCATGATTGGCTAGCATTGTGGAGAGAGTCTGCCCCTTCCACCCAGAGGGCAGTGGCAACTTTGCTGCCCTGGCACACAGCTGTAGCATCGCCGGATTTTTTATTTGCGGATGAGGCTTAGGTTTAGGGTTAGTCATCATCGAAATGTCTGTCTCTTAAAACACACTCACTCGTGGTAAAAGAGCCTTAAAAACACTTCTCCATTTCAACACATTTCAAACCATCACTCCTTTAATTTCACATCTAAAAAAAGAAATTGTGTAACTTAGCCGTGTGAGTGACCGGGCCACGGTTCCATGGTTCCCCCTGCCCTTTAGATCCCTCGAATCCATTAGAGAGCATGCTTAAATCCCGAGGCCCTGCAGGCTCAGATCCGTGTTCCTGTTCATGCTCCTGCCGCTAACTTTAATCATCTTAACCCTGGTGCTGAAAACTCATTATACATGAGCGAGGACTCGGGAGGGGATAATGGGTATCAGCAAGGATCTGTCTGCGTCAATACAGGAGCAAGCCTTCACATCTTCATCTTCATCTTCATCAGATAAAGCGGTGAAGAAGTCATCCGACGCCACAGAAGTGTCAGAAGCACATTTCATGCTACAGATGTCTCGGTATGGACTAATAGCGTACATGCCATAAGGAATGCATAATGAATAACCAGAGGCTGTTGCGCTAACACGTTCTATATCTATAATGAGCACATAATCTATACATGTTTATTAAAATGCATAAGGCTTTATACAGTAGCAATGTTTATTAAGAACTGTTTGATAACTAGTTTGTAAAACCCAATAAATCACCAATGTCAAAGAAATGAACAGTTTCTATACAATATAAACAGTGTTTAAAATGCTATATACTGTAGACTTCTAATTAGTATTTTTAAAAATCCATAATGTATTATAGCAGTCTTCACTGGGTGCTAGCTATCATAAAATAATAAATTATAACTAGTATTTATAACATATTGCCAAAGACAAAGAAATAACCCTTTCCCTAAAAGGCATAGAGTGAAGTATATTATGCATTATTCCAGTGTCTTTATAAGCTATTAATCTTTAGTATCACATAATACATTATAAATAACATAATACTGTACAGTACAGGGCGGCACAGTGGTGTAGTGGTTAGCACTGTCGCCTTGCACCTCCAGGGTCCGGGTTCGATTCCGGGCCAGGCTCGATTCCCATCTCTGTGTGCAAGGAGTTTGCAGGTTCTCTCCGTGCTTCGTTGGTTTCCTCTGGTTACTTCGGTTTCCTCCCACAGTCCAAAGACATGTAGATTAGGCTAATTGATGTTCCCAAATTGCCCATAGTGTGTGAATGAGGGTGTGAGTGTGTGTACAGTATGTGTGTGTGCCCTGCAATGGATTGGCACCCTGTCCAGGGTGTACCCCACCTTGTGCCCCAAGTCTCCTGTGATAGGCTCCAGGTTCCCGCCACCCTGAATACAGGATAAAGCGGTATAGAAGATGAATGAGTGTACAGTACAGTAATGTACTTTAAAATGACAAAGCATTCACATGTAAAAAAAAATACATAACATAAAAATACATTACATGTTGTTCAGTAGTAGTGGTGTTTGTTTGGCATTATAAATCTATTTTTATCTACATTATAATTCATTATAAGCTGTGTCTTCTGTGACACATTATATCCCCAAATGCAATGTGTTCATAAAGAATTCATAAGAGATCCTTCTACTCTATGTTCTAAAGCTTTATGGAAACATAAAATGTTTTATCATTATTATTATTATTATTATTATTATTATTATTATTATCAAAATTTATTTTACACTATACCACATTGCCCACAGTTCTCATAACAGGTTATGACACTTCTTTGAAAAAAGGGAATGCTTTCTATTTGAAACCATAATGTAAAGCATTTTAAAAAGGCATTTTAATGCTAACGTGGATAAAACCAAACATTTTATTTCTCTATCGTGCACTATTTACATTATGATGCATTCTTAACAATGATGAAATGTGTTATAACACTGCTATAAACTGTAATGTCTGCCCAGTGTTATAACAAACTGTAATGCCTGAACAGTACAGTATATAATGCGATATGAACACAGTCTATGCTCAGTGTGCATAAGATTTTATAAAACTGATAACACATGATAGTATATAATTTGCTATAATATGATTATGACATGCTTATTGTTGATGATGTAATATGATAGTTGTGATTATTGTGTTTTTTTGTGTTATGAATTCATTACTGGATGTAATGTCCAAGCAATTTGAGTTTATTTATGACTTGCTTTTTTATGTTTATTTCCTCTTCTTCTTATTATTATTATTATTATCATCATCACTATGAGGAGTGTTCACGTCAAACTGGGACTTGTGATAAAAGCAATTGACATTTATAGAAAAATTCAAGCACAGTACGGTGATGAAAACATTTGAATGGTTTAAACGTGGTAAAGAAGGCTGTACATCTGTGAATGACGATCCTGGCGCAGGTGACTTGGAGATCACTGCAGTCGTGAACACCATGAACATTCAGCGACTGGAACGCCTGATCTTTGAAAATTGATGAATAATTTGTTGCCAACTTGCAGAAGAGACACATCTGTCTGTGTGAAGTGTACACACTTTCATTCACCAACACCACTTGAACGTTACAGGAACTCAGCTGGGAGTTATTGCCACATCACCCATACAGTCGTGACCTCACTCCAAGGCATTTCCACACTTTCTACCTTGATGGTGTGAACGCACTAGTAAAACACTGGGATAAGTGCATTAGTGTAACAGGGGATTATATGGAGAAATAAAGGGAGTTTTTAACTCTCAGAACTTCAATCAAAAGTCCCGCTTTGATGTGGACGCCCTTTGAATTATTGTCTGCTAAAACTTGCACAGTGGTCGGTGCTCAGCTCAGGTTTTTGTGCCTAAAAATCTTTCGTTTTATTGAATGCAATAAAATGAAATTCTCATCAGCACATCTAAGAGAAACCCCTTGAGCTGTAATATTGTCCTTGGATGTTTAATACTTTCCCTTATGACTTTCCCACCTGTTGCTGTTCAGTACTGTACTGTAAGTTACCATCCAGTCCATTGTGCATCATTGATTAGCTGCGTTTCATCCATTCTGTCTCTGTAATAGCTAGGCTTTAACCGGCCAAACCCTACAAAAGGCCATGTGCTTTATGTGCGGCGTTTTCCATTTAAATTAACCTTTCTCTCCACACACAATGCTAAGAGGAACTGATTCGGTCCTGCCGAGGGAAACGGCGGATCTATAATCCGCTCGGAGAAGCCGATGTCACCGTCAATCACAGAGTGGAAGAATATAAAGAGGAAGGGGGAAATAAAAGAAAGTATAAAGAGGAGAAACATTGAGCTCACTAACGGTGAAGGTTCTGCGTTTTCAGCACTTGATGATAAAACCGTGAAGGTTTGAAGATCGCTTTTTCGTTTTTATCTTGCCAGGTTTTTCAATTCCACTCTGTTAAAGGAGCGAGCTCGGGAAGATTTCCTGGTTCCCAAGACACCTCATGAAGCAGAGGAAATTATTCCAAGGGATTAAGTCGATAGTATTTATCTTTGTTTGGAAAGCTGGACCTGCTTCATTCAGTCCTTCAACTGACCCTTAATAAATATGTTTCTATGACAATCCTGATTCATCTCGACCCAGATAATCAATTAAACTTCATAGTGAAATAAAAACATGTTTATGACACCTTATGACTGAATTAGGCAGATATATGTTCGAATCTATTGTGCATTATATACCTTTGGGACAAAATGATTTAGAAATGCCATTAAATGTTAGGACAGTTGTAATAATTAGCACATGACATACTGTAAGCAGGCCTAGAAGATGAGGAAGAATGAGAGCTACGGTACAGTTGGCGATAAAGCAACCTACTGGATTCCAACTGCCGTTAAACAACAAAGAAGAAGAACAAGAGGAAGAACAAGAAGAGAAAAGATTATAAGGAATAAACTGTAATTTGCTGAGATGTGTATGAAAAGATTATGTCAGTCTTATGACTCATACTCATAACTAAGAGACTGTGGCATCAAACATCAAGGAGATACAGGATGGTGACAACTACTGATTTCACTAACAAGACAAATATACTAATCTAATCTATAAGGTATCTGTGATAAACTAATATCTGTCTTATGACACAATATTACAATATATTATATGTTAATAGAGCTCAAGTGTGCTTTAAAATGAAGATGAACGGTTATAACAACTACAGTAATAGAAGCTTATGACATTTTTCATGAAAGTTGAGAGCAAACTTGTGTCATTCTTCTAACAAATGATTCAAATAAACCTGAACTATTATAATTAGGCCTATGAGATGGCTACAACAGGCTAATGTCATCAGTCATGTGAAATGATTCATAGGAAAGGTAACAAAATAAAACATCACTAATATCACAAACTTACTTTAGGAGGAAGTTGTTCACTAAAAAGTGTGACATATACAACAGAGCATGAACTGTGATAGACATCTTCTGTGATCACTTATAACAAGCTTATGTCAGTCCTGTGATGCATACAGTAGTTTGTGTAAAAATGCTATAGAATAGAACACATTTAAAAATCCTTAAAGTGGAAAGTGCTAAATGGACATGAGCTGTGATTGCTAATAACACCTTTCATGAAAAGCTTATGACAAACATAAGTCAGTCTTATGATGCATGGTTTGTGCTACTAAATGAGCACAGTTGAGGACTTACAGTTTAAACTGGAAAGTGCTAAATACACATGAGTTGTCATAGCTAACTTTTGCTATGGACATCTTGCATGAAATAGTTGATGGCAAGCTTATGTCAGTCTTATGATGCATGGTTTGTGTATGAATGCTACTGAATGGAACACATTTAAAACATACAAACTGGAAAGTGGTAAATGGACTTGAACTGCCATAGCTAACTTCTGCTAATGACATCTTAAATTTTTATTATTTTTTAAATTATATATATAAACTTATGACAAGCTTATGCAAGGGTTATGATCTACAATTTGTTTAAAGTTTAATCATATAAAACTCAGGCCAAATAGAAAACACTCAGCAAGTTGTTCAGGTGAAGGTGCTACAGTATGCAAATCATAATGAACTATAATAAGTAAACTTGTACCGTGTTCCATGACAAGATACAGTAATAACAAGCTTATGTCAGTCTTATGATGCATGGTTTGTGGGAAAAGGGTAACTGAGTTAAATATTTGCTAAAGGAAACTCGCTTAGCAAACTGTACATTGGAAAGTGATACAGAGCTAAACAAGTTTGTGAGGTGGTTACGTCAGTCTTATTACATAATGTTGAACTGTTGCTGGAAACACCAGGCAAAAAAAGAAAGAAAGAAAAGGAATCATGGATCTACTTCTCGTTCCTGGTGAAGGTGAGAAGGAGGCGGCAGAGGAGTTTAAATTATCGCTAAGCTAAGAGATTAGCTATAATCAGCAAACTGTTTGTTGAAGAAAGATCGACAAAAAGTCACTTTAAGCCTCAAGCTGTTCTCACAGATATAGCAAGTGATAAATCACACGTAGGATTCCTCTCCACTAATTAGATTCTGCGCTTTACTGTACACTTTATTACTGTTAGCTGCTAAGCAAGACTTGACGACTGTGCTAATAAGCCTAGCATGTTTTCAGAAGGGAAATAAACCTGGATCGAGCGTTGACGTGATTGAGTTTCATTGCACACCAACGCTTGGCGTCTTTGCACTTTTCGTCACAGTAGCTCCAAGCCAAGACAATGCCTTGTTTCCATGACAACCGTAGAACAGCTTTACATGATTTGGATTTTTGTATTTTGTTTTATTCGGATGGACAATTAAGACTTTTTTTCTGTCTCTTTATTATTATTTTTTTTTTTTGAGAAACACTTCTTCCCGACTGCCCAAGCTAATTCTTTTGTGTCTGTGAAAGACCAGATATGGCCATGTGATGCTTCACCAAGGCCATGAAAAAATAATTGCTATCAAAAATATTTGATGTTGCGGGAAAAAAAAAAATGTCTCAAACTTCTGTAAGATAAAATATTCAATGTGAAGCCAAAATATTTAATCTATATGTTAATGTAGTGAGTGTAAAGAGATAAAAAATTTTGATGCTTAAAAAGCTCATTGAAAAGCCCAAGATAAACACTGAGCTGATTTAAATAACGTTGTTAGAGAGATTAGACAAAAAGCTCTGATGTACCGCTGACTCTGGGTTTGGCACAAAGTTACATTAACCCTTAACCGTAAGGTTTTTATTATTTATTTATTTATTTATGTTCGTTCTCTATAACAGTGTAGTGGGAGGCCTGAAGCCTATCCCAGGAGACTTGGGGCACAAGGTCGGGTACGCCCTGGATGTAGTTTCCAGTGGTTCACAGTGCACATACACACACAGTCTATGGACAACTTGGGAACACCAGTTAGTCTACACTGCATGTCCTTGGACTGTGGGAGTAAACCAGAGTACCCATGGGAAAAAACACCAAGCACAAGGAGAACCTGCAAACCCCATGCACACAGACCTGAGGTGGGAATTGAACCCTTTACCCTGGGTGTGATAGGCCACAGTGCTATTATTTATTATTTAAGGATCTACTTTTAAAAACAGTGGCAAAAAAAAAAAAAAAAAACAGTTAACTATATTTATCCGCATCATTATTTTATGAGAAATTGACTCATTTTACTAGTCATTATTATTGATTGTGCAGTAAATAGGGTTAGAGTTATAACCTTGTCATTCACTACATAACGGTCATCAGCTGACTTCATTTTAATGCCACATAACAAAGCGACCCCAAATCATAACAACCAATTTTTATACTCCCTAGTAAACCGAAGCCTTTTTTTCTGATGAGTCTCACTAACAAGTTTTTTTTTTTTTCTGGTCATTTCAACGATCTCCCTAGTTGTTGTCTTTGCTTGATGTTCTTGTTGGTCTTTCAGCTGCTCCCGGCAAGGGGTCGCCACAGCGGGAATATCCAGTCCGCACAACAACTTTACGCACATGTTTTACGCCGGATGCCCTTCCTGACGCAACCCTCCCATTTTATCCGGGCTTGGGACCAACACTGCATCCAGTGGCTGGGGGGGGTTTGGATCGAACCCGGGCCTTCCGCATGGCAGGCGAATCACCTACCACTGAGCCACCCCTTTTAAATATTACTGTCTTTGCTTGATGCTGGATAATATTATGACTTTCTGAAAAACAGTAGCATCCTTTTCATGACCATGAGACATGTCTTCTGACATGGCTGTTTAAGCAGTGAGAAGCTCTTCACTGTAACAGTCAGGGCTAAACAACTGTTACCATCTGAAACATATTAATCACTGCAGTAATTATCCAATTAAGGCCTCTTAATTATGCCTATTTGCATATTTAAATCGTATTGCTTATTTGCATATTAAACTGTGACATTTTTTGTCCAGGCAATGTATTGTATACATTGATGTTTATTTTTGAAACTTCATTACACTTAAACAATATTCATTATGCATCATGGATTGTTAACATGAGTGTAATTAGTGCTCATATGTTATTATGTATGGTATTGACATAAGGTGTTATAAACAGCTACTATAACGCATACTGTTTAAAATGTACCGTATTGTACTGTATAAAGTGTTTCAAACTTAAATGCAATACATTTTTATAAATAATTATACAACCGTCAAGAATGCTTTATAAATGCATCATAGCATGTAATGTGTTCATAGGCCATAGACCACATGTGATATGAGGAAGTTTAACGAAATAGAGAAAATAGAGCTCATTTGTAGTTGAACAGAAACGGAAGGCTCCAGATCCATAACAGTGATGTATAAACATAGCTGGTCATGAACCATCATTTCGTGTCACAGTGAACGCGATTTCAGGGTCGGATCCACCTGCGCATTCTGAGAGGAGCGCTCTCTTTTGCATGGCGTGCAGGATGAGCTCGCTCGAGTGTTCTTCTCGAGTGAATCTCTCTGAGGGCTTTTTAATTACATCCTGTCACTCTCTCCGTGATGAGGTTTGCTCAGACACACTGCAAGCAGGCTGAGAGAGAGAGAGAAAGCGAGAGGGGGAAAAGCGTCACTCGTTACACCACAGACGCCCATGCAGGGGAAAACACAGCTATAAATACACACGTGGCAGGCGGGAACAGAAGAGTTTATGATGCCTCCGTAGGACACTATTCTCTCCACAGATGGTTTGTCTCGCTTTGCTGTTAGAGGATAATAAAGGCTGCTGTGATGCATAATTAAACCTACATGAATTTTATAAAAGAAGTTTCGCAAAAGAAGGAGAAAGACGACGGCCCCTTCCCCTCACTATGGTCAGAAAAACTGGTAAAACTTTATGTAAAATCCATTATAACCAGTAAACCAGTAAGACCCACAACAGGTCTTAACTGTTGTCTTCTTTGCTCTATTTTAACGTCATAAGCCCTTAATGACAACTGACAAATGTGTGTAAAATAAAGCTTCTTCTGAAGTCTGTTAGAGATATGTTATGTCATGTAGAACTGTGTAAGTTGACCATGGCTTTAAAGGAAGCCCTATTCAGAGATACATTAGCAGTTATAAAGGACTAATGACAAATTTAAATGTTTATAACTGTTATAAAGACTGTTTTGATTTTAATTTATTTTCTGTCAAGTGACAAACTCATATAGAAACATGTTTCAACATTCACATTGCCATAAAGGTTAAAAAGAAAGAAGTCTGTTTTGAGTTTTTTTGCCAGGTCACATAACAACATAACATAACATACTGTAACATAACATAACATACTGTAACATAACATACTGTAACATAACATAACATA
>JAQKPX010000020.1:18279584-18315551 GCA_030068255.1 Clarias angolensis
ATAGGGTTAGATGGAGGCAGATGATTCGCTGTGGCGACGCCTGAAAGGGAACAGCCGAAAGACAAAGAAGAAGAAGACCCGGGTACGGAACTATATTTCTAATATGAAATCCAGCAGTTGAGCAATGAGCCTTTGTCCCTGGCCGTGGTAGGAAAGCAATCGTGCCTAACACGAAAGCGTCATCTAACTGGCTCCATGAACATTGAAAGGAGTTCAGCAGAAGAATTCAACGTCCTCCAGTCACCAGAGCCGAATCTAATAGAGCATCTTCGGGATGTGATAGAACAGGAGGTCTGCAGCGATTATGCCATCAACTCATAATGGACCAAATCCTCAGAAGAATATTCCTAACAGCTGGTGGAGTATACGCTGAGCGTATGGTGTCTCATATGAAGCGTCCGGTGACTGTAGAAATGATGTACGTGAACATGATTACAGTTTAAATGCTAGCAAATTGGCGTGGTATAAAAGGAAGAAAGCACATCAGGACATGCAGGACAACGAGTGTTTTATTTATTTTAATAAACGCAGAATGGTTTTATGGTGTTAAAAACAGATCCTCAGGTCACATCAGCATCATTTGACATCTAGAAATCCGTGAGGAAACCAGATTATTTCCTCCTGGCTCCTTCAACGCTTGCACCACATCCCAGCTCTATTATTGCAGGTGCAAGTGGATTATCAGCAGTGATTTATATGAGAACACGATGCGGTCATATTTCTAGGCCACAAATACAAACAACAACATCAACAGCGGCAGCGCCGGCAGCAGCTTCTGTGGGCGTAGACCTCGTTTCCGTTGATTCACAGGAGGATGATGAGATAAGGATGAAAATATTTTATGCTGGAGAAGGCGCAGATTTAAGAGCAGGGAGGAAAACCGGGTTGTTCAGACAGCAATAAGTCACACTCGTCCCCATCACCGAGACCTGCTTTGCAAAAATAAAATAAATAAGACAGGATGGAGCGTCGAGTGGATGTCAGGCGGTGAGACGGCGAGGGCGAGTCAGACGTCTGGATTATGCGCTTGTTGACCGGATTTAAGGTCACACTCTACTGTTTGTCGATATATATATATGTATATATTTTATCTTTAGATGACGGATCATCATGGAAATATTCTGTTAGCATTATTTATTTTTTTACATTTAGATATTAAACTGTGCTTTTTGTTTCATTTAGTTTTGTTTTTTTCATTCTCAATAATTAATGTTACACAGATCTCTGAGTTCACTCGGTCCATCATGACCCGCCGCTCCTCTTCTCCTCTTCTCTCTCCACCGGTATCCGCACTCCTGCTGTTGCATAAGAGGACATAAATATTTCATTTAACGTCTGTCTGATTTTCTCCTTTGTGATATTACAATACCAAATGAAGATGGATGTTTTTGATTATCTTCATCCAAAGTGTCAGGATTTTTTAAATATAATTTTGATTGAAATAACAGAAACAAGTTTAAAATGATCTGCTTCATCTTTACGTCTGATTGTTACAGAGTCCTGACACTGGAGACTCCTTCCCTCCTGATCAGACGGTGGCGTAAATGTAAATAATAACAATATAAATATGTAAAAGTGAGACTATAAGAGATTACATGCTGAGGTTCTCATGTTGACAAATACTACTTGCGTATGTTTGGGTTTTCCTTCAGGTCCTGTTGTCTGTCCCCATGTCTGCTGGTTTGTTGTCTGCTTGTGTTCTCCTGCTTCGTGTTCGTTACACATTCACTCGAGCCTTTTTTCCATTTTGCATTTTCAACCCCCTGAGTTGTCATAGAAACAATGTTTTTGGCCAAAGTAACACGTGTAAAGATTTCTCATCTTTTTTGGTAGTACCGTCTTCCTTGTCTTCTTGTCTTCCTTGTTCCGTTTCCATTATTTTTTTCATCAGATATGCTTTTAGTCTAAAGTAGCACACCCTGACATCCTGACAATAATTTATGACAAATTTTTTATTGATTTAGTATTTGATGTGATGTTCAGAAGTAAAAAAAATAATTCCCTCTATTTTCTTTATTCCATCACATTTCCTATTGATTGTTTTTTAGCATATGTAATTTTTTTTCTGTAAAGGAAAAATCCCCCTAAGGTCATTTTTACATCTTTTCCTTCTTTCTTTTATACCTTTTGTCCTTTTCAGTGACAGATGAAATCTGCATCAAATTCATTACCACTCCTGAAATTCTGTTTTTTTTTTCCTTTTCTTTTCTTCTTATATTCTATCATTTTGGACTTTTTTTTTTTTTTTTTTACTTTACCAATTCCTATTTTGCCATTTTAATTTCTCTTTTCTTAACTATTTTCTGTTTCCTTTCACTTTCATATTGATGTTTCTTTTCCCCCTCTTATTTCCTCATTTAAATATTTTTTTATTAAAGTATTTGCCCCCTTACTGATTTATTATTTTTTTTTTTCATGTTTGTCACACTTTAATCTTTCAGATCGTCAAACAGATTTAAATATCAGTCAAAAGATAAAACAAGTAAATTCATCATGCAGTTTTTAAATGAAGGTTTTTTATTATTAAGGGAAAACAAAATCCAAAACTACATAACCCTGTGTGAAAAAAAGTGTTTCCCCTAAACCTAATAATTGGTTGTTCCGCCCTTAGCAGCAACAACTGCAATCAAGCATTTTCGATAACTTGCAGTGAGTCTGTTACAGCGCTGTGAAGTAATTTTGGTCCACTCAGGTTTGCAGAATTGTTGTAATTCAGCCGCATTAGAGGGTTTTTGAGCATGAACCGCCTTTTTAAGGTCACGCCACGGCATCTCAATTCGATTCAGTTCAGGACTTTGACTAGAACACTCCAAAGTCTTCATTTTGTTTTTCTTTGGCTATTCAGAAGTGGACTTGCTGGTGCGCTTTGGATCATGATGTCCTGCTGGCGAACCCCAGTTCGCTTCAGCTTGAGGTCACAAACAGATGGCCGGACATTCTCCTTCAGGATATTTTGGTACACAGCAGAATTCAAGGTTCCATTCATCACAGCAAGTCTTCCAGGTCCAGTGGTCTTCCAGGAGGGGTTTTCATCTTGGAACTCTGCCATGCAAACCATTTTTGCCCCCAGTCTCTTTCTTATGGTGGAGTCATGAACACTCACTTTAACTGAGGCAAATGAGGCCTGCAGTTCTTTGGATGTTGTTGTGAGGTCTTTTATGAGCACTTGGATGAGTTGTCGCTGCGCTCTTGGGATAAATTTGGTCATTGTTGTAATTTAGCCACATTAGAGGGTTTTTGAGCATGAACATGCCACGGCATCTCAATTAGATTCAGTTCAGGACTTTGACTAGACAACTCCAAAGTCTTCATTTTGCTTTTCTTCAACCATTCAGAAGTGGACTTGCTGGTGCGCTTTGGATCATTTCAGGGTTCTGCAGCAGGACATTCCTGTGAAGGTTCTCCACTGCTCCATGTTTTGGCCATTTGTAGATAATGGCTCTCACTGTGGTTCGCTGCAGTCCCAAAGCTTTAGTCATGGCTTTATAACCTTTTCCTGACTAATAGATCTCAATTATTTTCTTTCTCATTTGTTTTGAATTTCTTTGGATCTCGGCATGATGTCTAGTTTTTGAGGATCTTTTGGTCTAATTCACTTTGTCAGGCAGGTCATATTAAAGTGATTTCTTGATTGTGAACAGGTGTGGCAGTAATCAGGCCTGGGCGTGGCTAGAGAAATTGAACTCGGGTGTGATAAACCAGAGTTCAGTTATGTTTTAACAGGGGGGCAAACACTTTTTCACACAGGCTTATGTAGTTTTTGGATTTTGTTTTCCTTTAATAATAAAAACTTCCATTTAAAAACTGCATGATGTGTTTACTTGTGTTATCTTTGACTAATATTTAAATCTGTTGGATGATCTGAAACATTAAAGTGTGACACACATGAAAAAAAAAGAAAAGAAATCAGTAAGGGGGCAAAGACTTTTTCACACCACTGTAACTGTTGCCCATGTTTCTTTCTTTCTTTCTTTCTTTCTTTCAATTCTTACAGTACATTATATCTTATATATATCTTTATATTTTTCTTTATTTATGTTCTCATTTTCCTTCTTTCTTTTTTCCCTTATTTATCTCTTAACTATTTCATCTTTTTCTTTCTTTCTTTCTTTCTTGTTTCTGCTCTTTTTTATTCCTTCTTTCTTAACTACTGTATTTCCTGCTTTTATTTTCCTGTTTTCTTGTCTGGAGTTGTAGTATATCCACCATCCTTAGAGCTCCTTGGACTTTTCCCATTGCACTGTGATATCATCATCATCATCATCATCATCACTAACAGGAAGTTGAAAGGCCTTTGGTTTGGCCAATTAAAAGACATTTCAGGTCACCACTAAATTAATAATCTAACTGGGGGGTGTATATTTTTGATGCTGTTTCAATAGCAGGTAGGCCAACCTTGTGCTCCAGGTTCTAATGGTTTTCTTCTACTTAAAATGTGTGTAATCATTCAGCTCCCTGAAAAAGTCAGCTCCCTGAGAAAGAACTGGCGTGGTGTTCATGTTCGTGATGAGTGTGTGTGTGGAAACTTCTGACTTCTGTGACTCACTTGGTGGAAACAATAACAGCAAAAAAGGTGCGATAACGATTTGATCTTCCTGTGTGGTGTGAAAACACGTCGTAAGTGTGTTGTGTGTCTCTCCACAGACGGACTGCTCCAGCGACAGCGAGAGTGAAGATAACTTCATCGTCATTCCTCCTCGTGATCACCTGGGCCTGGCCATCTTCTCTATGCTCTGCTGTTTCTGGCCTCTGGGCATCGCAGCCTTCTACTTCTCTCAGGGGGTGGGTACAGAGTGTGCGAAGAGCACACACACACACACACACACACACACACACACGTTCACGTACCAGCTCCTGCTCACACGTCATTAGCGAAGCTACTGTAGAGGAACATCTGAATTTCTCCATCTGTCTCGTTTCTGTCAGCATGGGAGCTTTTCTCTTTAACGCCTGCTGTGAATATCTCGCTTCATGGACAAGAGCCTTTACTTCCATCCTTCTTCTTCTTCCTCTTCCTCCTCTAGTCTTCTTCTTATATATTAAGTCATTTTCCATTAAAAGCAAACACAATTTTTTGTGTCCTAATGTCTCCCAAGTTCCTTTTTCCCCCCTTTTGATTTTACAGGTCGTATCTACTTTTCTACAGCTTTCTTTCTTTCTCTCGCCATCATATTGCTTTACTTCTTTCTGTCTTTTCCTTTATCAGTTCCCCCATTATATATCATGAACTATTCTTTCTTTCTTTCCTCTTTCTCTCTTTTTAAAAAATGTTTATTATTATATGGAAGCGAACCCTTTCACTCGTATGTGGCACGGAGGTCGCGGCTGGTGGAGGCACAGACTAAACGATCTTGTCAGAAGCTAATTTCATTCTGCTGCAGTAATTATGATAATAGTGGTGGTGTTTAGAGAGGAGCCGAATGCGGCACCGGAGGTGAGCAGGTGGAGACACGGGGGCTGGTTGTAGCGTGTGCGTCCTCAGAGCACCGAATAAACCATCTTACCTCTGCAGCAGAGCTCGACAGAATGTTACCACTGATTACACCCACTTCATCCTGCTTCTCCTCCCTCAGCGTCCCCATTTTACGTCCTTCAGTGCTCCTTTCCCCCTCGGCATCCATGCTTCACATCCTCTCGCTCCCCCACTTCTCCTCTTTCAGTGCCTCCACCTTTTCTTCTATCAGCATTCCCTCTTCTCCTCCCCTCTTTTAATGTCCCAAATTCCATTCCTCCCTCAATATCCCTGCTACTCCTCTCGTCTTCATTGTCCCCACTTCCATTCCTCCCTTCTTCAAGGTCCTTGCTTCCACTTTTCCCTTATTCAGTGTCCCTGCTTCCACTTCTCCCTCAATGTCCACATTTCCCCCCTGCCTCACTGTCCCTGCTTCACCCCACCCTCAATGTCCCTGTCTCTCCTCTCTTCTGTAGAGTTACTACCTTCACTCCTCCCTCAATGTCCACACTTAAACTTGTCCACACTTAATCTTGTCCCTCAGCGTCCCCATCTCCCCTCCTCCCTCAATGTCCATGCTTCCCCTCCTCCCTCTCTGTGCCTGTTAAGACGTGTCCTCACGTCTCCTCCGCCTTCAGTGTCCTCACTTCTCCTTCAGTGTCCTCATGTCTCCTCCTCATTCAGTGTCCTCACTTCTCCTCCTCCTTCAGTGTCCTCACTTCTCCTTCAGTGTCCTCACGTCTCCTCCTCATTCAGTGTCCTCACTTCTCCTCCTCATTCAGTGTCCTCACTTCTCCTTCTCCTTCAGTGTCCCCATCTCCCCTCCTCTCTCAAGTTCCCTGCTTCTAGTCCTCCCTCAGTTTCCTCACTTCTCCTCCTCCTTCAGTGTCCCCAGTTAAACTTCTCCTTCAGTGTCCCCATCTCCCCTAATCTCTCAAGGTCCCTGCTTCTCCTCCCTCAGTGTCCCCACTCCCCTTGCTCAGTGCCCTTGCTTTCACTCCTCACTCAGTGTCCACACTTTCCCTCCTCTCTCAGTGCCCCTGCTTATCCTCCTCTTTCAGAGGGAAAAGTGAGGACACTGAAGGTGGGAGGATTAAGGGGTGACACAGAGGAAGAAGTGGAAGACGGGCATTTACTTAGTACTCACTTCCACTCATATCCCCAAATGCCCCTGCTTCTCCTCCTCCCTCAATGTCCCCTCTTACCCTCCTTCCTCAGTGTCCCCATTTCCACTAGTCCCTCCCTGCTTCTCCTCATCCCTCAGTGTCCCCACTTTTCCTTCTTCCCTTTATGTGTTCACTTCTCCTCTCTTCCTCAGCCACTCCTTTAGCATTTCTGTTTCTATTCTATTTTTTTCTTCTACTTAACATGTCGTCATGAAACATTTACATAACACATGTTTTGCACTTTTCCTCCTCTGTCCTGTCCAGCATTTCGTGAGCTGCGGTGTTTCCTTCAGGAAATGTGGTTATCAGGAGTCAGTGGTGCCATTATTCCGGCTACTTTATAACATCTTAGCAGGAATTACAGAGATAATCGCTGGAATAATTACTGTATCATGTATAATCATGTTAGACTAATCCCATCTGATCAGGGGTTAATTTTCTTCACCCCCCAAAAAAATGGGTGTCTCCGCGCTGATCCCTGAGACAGATGTGTATAACTTCGAGTTCATTACAGACATTTCTGTACTGTCCTTTATCTAGTGCAATACTGATTCCATTAGCCACGTGAGAGCGAGAGAGAGCGAGAGAGAGAAAGAGAGAGATTAGGAAAAGCAGTGAGTTTGACAGAAAGATTTCTTTCAATGAATAAAAACTAGCAGCAATGTGTTTGTACAGCTCTGAGCCGGGCATAGCCACACTGGTGGCCGAGGAGCGCATTATTGACTGTCACAGAATGAAGGAGTAAAAATCGATAGTGTTTTCCTGGGATTAGGAGGTCACACACACACACACGCGCGCACACACACACACTGCAGTCACACGGGATTTGCAGCTCACAGTGTGTGAAACGGAGGCTAAAACAGACATCAGCCTGGGAAAGGCCACGACAAATAAACACACAGCCACAAAATAAACTGGAGTTTTACTGCGATATGTTTGCAGAAGGAAGACGGAGGATGCGACGCGCGAGTTAATAACACGGAGCGGTGCTCATACGGAGCTTTGAGCCTCATTTAGGCTGATGTGCTCTCCCTGACTGTCGCCCATCTGCCATATGAATCTGAATTCATTTAAATCGCGGAACGGCACGGACACTTACGGAGCGGAGGCTTTGGATAAAAGGACGCATTTGTCACACAGTTTGTCTAGTGCAATGCGTACGGAATAAAACACTCCGCATCAGGAAATTTAAAAGTAATCAATAACAGTCTGGTGTGATGAAGAAGAGTTACTGATACCTCCATAACACTGATTATTTTCTCCGCTGTACAGCATCTCCATGTGATTTATTCCACTATTGAAATCGCCAGTGGTGGGTAAAGTTAATAAATCCTGTACTTGAGTAAAAACTCTGATTACAAACACATGCTGCATGAATCGTGCGATTATGCATAATAGCCAGAAGGTGGCGATATTACAGTTTCAAATGCTACACACCATGTGGTTATGTACCAAGTAGTAGAAATGACAGATGTTGTCGTGGAGTAAAAGTAAAAAAGTATTCCCTAATAAAGGTACTTAAGTAAAGTACAGTTGCGTGAAATACAAGGTGGTGTCCAAAAGTTTCAAGACTAGTTTTGTAACACGCCATCAGATGGCAGAACAAGGCTGCACACGCAGTCACAGGGAGCACCGACCTTCATAAGTCAGTGTGCCAAAAGACATCGTCCAGTGTACATCGGGAGCTGTGTGACTTGTGCCATGCTGAGCATGACGTTACCACGTCTGAACAAAGAGCGAATTTGAAAGTCTGCATGAAACTGGGAAAGTCTGCCACAGAGATGTTTGACGTGATTCGGCAAGTTTGCGGCGATGCTGCAACGAGTCGTTCGAGGTGTTTTGAGGGGCACATGCGCTTCAAGAGTGGAAGAGTATCACTGGAAGACCTTCAACAAGCTCAATCCCTGAAAATGTCGAAACCGTTCGGCAACTCGTGCATGATGATCGTCAGAGAACAATTCACAACATCGCTGCCGTTGTCGGTGTGTGTCAGTCCAGACGATCCTCATGTGTGATTTAAATATGCGCCGTGTTGCTGATGAGTTCGTTTCCAGGCTGCTGACCCAAGAGCAGAAGGAACATCGCATCAAAGTCTGACAAGGACTCATCAAGTCCTCAGTCGAGGATCATTACCGGTGACAAAACTTGGGTGTACGGGTGCGACCCTGAGACGAAGCAACAGTCTTCACAGTGGAAGAGTCCTTCATCCCCACGGCTCGACTGAGTGCACGCTCATAGCCGGTCCGTCAATAACGGCGTTTCAAGGCGTCTTTCAAGGAGAGAGAACATACGGTGAAAAAAAACAGAGCTTGTAAACAGAGCTAATCCCGAGACTTTCTGATACCATCTCGTGTGTATTTAGGTACAGTAACTTTACTTAGTTAAGTTCCACCTCTGACCATTTCTAGTCATAGTTACATTTTATGTTGTGCCACATTTAAACAGCTGTTCTTTCACCCAACAAAAACCTGAAACAAAATGCAGCTTGTCATGTGACCAAGAAACCACAAAGAAAAGTAAGGTCTGAATGTCCTGATGATGTACTCGACAGTTGTGTGACACTGAAGACTTCTTTTGTAAATCTAACATACTGTACATACATATCTCTATACAGCAAAGATCAGCATCTCAGTAACATCACCTGTTATTTTTGTACTGTGAAATACCTTCACTGTTTGTACTAGCAGCTCCATGAGACCTTGAATGTACATGAACCGACTTATTTCAAATGTTCCCTCCGTTCATCCATCTCCTGACTCGTGGATCAAATGCATTAAACAATTACAATGTGCTGAAAGAAGCGAAATGAGAGCGAGGCTGAATGCTTTGAGCCACAGTCTTCAGCTCTTGTTTCTTACACACACACACACACACACACACACACACACAGGTTGAGTGATTGATTTATTAAAGAATGGTAGAATATATGCGATTGATCCTAAAAAGCTTTCAGTAGAAACCATCATCGCAATTTTAAAAAACAATGGTACTTGAGAGAAAGCTTAACGTTGCCATGGATACTGATACGCACCATCTCGTCTACCCACTTGTTGGATTGTCCTGCTATTCATGACATCCGCGCTTCCTCTCCCTCTCTAACCAAGACGAAGAGCTGCTTCACTGTGAAAGCCAAGACCGAGTGAAGGGCAGCACTGTTCGAGCGTCTCGCGGAGGAACAGACTTTAGTGCACGGATAATAACGCGCTCTGTCAGCTGCTAAAGCTTAACTCCTTTCAAAGTAGGTCAAAGTAATATTATTCAGTTCTGACTAAAAAAATATATATATATTCTTACAGTGAAGTGAGGATTTTTTCAAAAATAAAGAAATAAAACAATTCTAGATATAAATAAGTACTTGTGAAAGGAACTGGTCTGATAGGATTGTTAAAGCACAGTGTGGTTACTGTAGGATGGGGCGACTCCACCGCTCACAGTTGATGGAGACTTTCTCTGTCACCTCTATCCAAAATAAGTGACCCGGCTGGCAAAACCCCAGTGGCATGGAAGTAATTGTCAGTGCTACCTAAGGTGCATTGTGAACAGGTGCCTGTGTCTGTGGGCGTCATTTTAAACGACGTTTAACCTTGGGCGACGTGAACCCTGTGGATGATCTCCGGTGGTGGACGAAGTACACAAATCCTGCGCTGGGGGAATATTACTCCGTTAACAGTGCAAGTCATACATATACAGTACATTTCCATTTGAGTGAAAGTACAAACGTACAGTACTCACCTTTAAATGTACTTAAGCATCCAGTACTGTGATTTGTTACGGCTCTTTTTATAATTATTAACTACTGTGATTAGATTCTTGCCCAATCTCCAGTGAAAAAGCTCTGGCGTATGTCACTCTGAGCACAGATCCCCCCTAATATAGGGTCAATAAATTACCTCAATCACCTGCTAACTGTTTTAGCTTCATTGGCTGCATGTAAAACTAGTCTTTATTTACCCAATTGTTCAGCTGATGAGTTTTGAATGTTACACACTAAGGTAATGGAAGGAAATGGACGAAGCTTAAAGTGCTGCTGTTGCGTAGAAATGACTTTCTGCTCAAGACTTACTTAACTGGAGAGGGACACGACATAATCATGGTAATGACGGATTAATTTAAAACACTTACGCAAAGAAAGGTGGCGGCACAGTGGCGTAGTGGTTAGCACTGTCACCTTGCACCTCCAGGGTCCGGGTCTGTGTGCATGAACGTTGTATGTTCTCCACATGTTTGGTGGGTTTCCTCTGGGTATGCTGGTTTCCTCCCAACAGTCCAAAAACATGCAGTTCCCAAATTGCTCGTAGTATGTGTGCCATGTGATGGAATGTCACCCCGTCCTCATGCACAAGGCCTCCTGGGATGGGCTCCAGGCTGCAGAGACCCTGTACATGGGATAAAGTGCTATAAACGATGAGTGAGTGAGACTCAAAGAAAGATGTTGTTGCTGCAAGCTAACATTAGAATACTCATTATAGAAAATGGCCGCTAGATACATAAATGGACTTAGCTCTATGGGTTTTAACAGAGAATCATAGAGGCAGGCAGACAAAATGAATCTCTTCTGTTCAATGATTTGAAAATAAGGCTATGGGTTGCTGAGTTGGCGAGTCAGAGTCGGGACATTTTTCAGTGTAGTTTTTTATTTTTTTATTTTTATTTTTTTGCAGGAGCTCAGTATTGTAGCCTGTTGTACTGATCCTGTAATATTAACGCTCTGTGTTTGCTAATAGGAGCACAGGTCAAAGTAAGAAGAAAAGACACTCACTCACTCATTGTCTATACAACTTTATCCTGTATACAGGGTTGTGGGGGCGGAGCCTATCCCAGGAGACTGAGGGCACGAGGCGGGGTACACTCTGGAATGGGTGGCAATCCATCACAGGGCACACCCACACACACACACACACACACACCCACACGTGCATTCACACACTACGGGCAATTTGGGAACGCCAATTAGCGTTCAGACCTTGGAGGTGTGAGGCCACAATGCTAATCACTAAGCTAGCATGCCGCCTGAAGGAAAGACAGATATTTAAGTACATATTTTACTTTGAAATGTGGTGGAGTAAAAGTAAAAAGTCCCCCAAAATGCAAATAGTTAAATAAAGTACAGAAACTTGAGTACGACAACAAATCACATTTACCACTGAGGGTCTTGTATTATATGATTGGTGCTCAAGTCAACCGGGACTTGTGATTAGATTTCTGGTGAATGATGGCGTAAAACTGATTGAGATTTATTGAAGATTTCAAGCACAGACTCTTAGCTGCAGTTAAACAATTGAAGGGTGGAAACGTTTTTAAAGAAGGCCGTACTTCCTGGTTGAGGTGGCTCGGAGCCCATTGCAGTCGTTCCCGTGAACATTCCGGCGAGTGGAACGGCCAATCCTTAAAAATCTACAGATAACTTATCGCCAACTTGCGGAAAAGATGCATCTGTCTGTGTAAACTGTACACAGGAACTCGGCTGAGAGTTATTACCACATCGCCCATACAGTCCTGACCTCGCTCCAAGACATTTCCACGTTTGGTGCCATTAAAGGAGTTCCTGGGAGGCCGGAGTTTTAGTCGGAAATCGGACAGTCAGTCCGATCATGAAATCTTTCTACCTTGATGGTGTCCAAGCACTAGTGAAACACTGGGATACGTGCGGTAGTGTAGCAGGAGATTATATCGAGTAATAACGGGAGTTTTTACTCGCATAAGCGTGTCCTGTTATTCTGTGCGATCAAAAGTCCCGCTTTGACTTGAACACTCCTCAAAGTTAAAGTAAGTTGTGTAACATGACAAATCGCATCAAAGTAAATGTGATGAAAATCATTTAAAAAAATGGATAAGAGTTAGAAACAAGTTAGACACAAAACAGGATAGAAAGAGATGCGAGTGATTAAAGAAGAGACATAAAAGTAGCAAAAAAAGACTTTGTATCAGAGTAGAGTTGGCACAGAAAAGATTGTTGTAATCTTGAACTTTTTTGCCATAAATTCATATTCAAACATGCATAAGGATAAGGCTCCAACTTTACCACCGAATGTTACGAAGCGCCGACGCTGGAGACTTCTTCCAAATATGTTGAATAACCTAAAGAAAACTTCGCAATATCAATGTTTTGACACGTTTCTGTTAAGCGTCCATCATACCCGACCCGTGTGAACAAACTATTTTTACAGAAACGTTTTTTCCTGTGTGATTTTTTTCCCCTTCGTCTCACATTAAAGAGCTGCATCAGAGGCTTTCAAATGCATGTAAATGGGTTTTTTTGTTGCGTGTGATTAGTTCCTCGATGTGAAAATATGATCTAAAGACGACGTGACAGCTCGGGCGTGATGCAGCGTCTCACGCCTCAACTGTCGGAATCTCATCCTCTTCACACGCAGCCTTTAATGTGTCTTTTCTTTTATTGTTCTATTAACCTTCTCTACATGAGACTCAGAGCTGCGGGTTTGATCCGTCCCAGTGTTCCCAGATATCAAAGCGTGGTGAAGAACTCTAATTGTGTGTGTGTGTGTGTGTGTGTGTTTTTTAGGACCGTACTGTTTGTGAATTTCCTCCTTGTTTAAGTGTCCTTAGTTGTAGCAGTAATAAATGATCGGTTTGATTCACTCTCGCTTTCGTTTCTCATCTTTATTTTTCTTTTTTTCTCTCCAGACCAGCAAAGCCGTGACAAAGGGCGACTTCCCGATGGCTAGCATCGCGTCTAGACGAGCTCTGTTCCTGGCTGCTCTCTCCATCACCATCGGCACCGGGGTGTACGTGGGGGTCGTGGTGGCTCTCATTGCCTACCTCTCCAAACCCGGTCATATATAGCATTGCTAGGATTGACAAATGACTGGAAACTGGAGTAGCGCCTCTGACAGACCTCCCTCTCACAAACACATCCCCTGCTCATTTCCTTTTGCTCAATGAACGGGTACGAAGAGGACATTTGGGAAATCTCGGGAAATCTTTATTGAAGATGGACGGGAGGGAATGCCGGGTCTCTCGCGGTCGTGGTCTTGGGTCGCGCTTTAACCGGAGACACTTCGTTTTATTATTTATTTTCGAGACGGCATTGCAGTAACCCAGACTTTTTTTGTTTTTTTTCCGATTAAGGAAATCCTGATGGACAACATCGCAAAGGACAAAAAAAAAAAAAAACACAACAAGAACAAAGGAACACAAGAACCTGTTTGAAGCTGAGCTCTGTTTTCAACACCAAGAGATATAAATCGACTTTTTTCTCCTTCTATCACCTCGGGTTCAATGCATCGCCGGTGTACAGGGCTTGAAGATATCTCCGCTTGATACCATAAACTCTTTCCTGCTGTTGCACGTGTGCGTACGTGTGCTAACATGAACAAAAAAAATCAAGGGAGGTTTCAGAAAATCTAATGTTTACTTACAGAACAGCTAATGGCATGAATACTGAATACTGACACCTGAAATGTGCTACGTTATTAAAATTATAGGAATCATTAAGGAGGGAGGGAGGAGGTATCATGGCTGTGCTGGGGATTGCGCACACACACACACACACACACACACACACACACACACACCACCTCAGTATTCCTGTCTGAGAGGAAGAAACCTGCCTGTACTGGTCTCTGCACTCGTCGCTCGCTCGCTCGTCCCTCTCCAGGTTAGGGCTCGGCTCCTGTTCCGTGTTTTGTGTTCTTTGTTTCTTGTTCTAGTCGAACACGAAGCTCTGGTGTGATGATAAAGGATCTGAATCCTAAGAGGCAGGAAGCCGTAAAAACACTTCAGATATGTCTGAATTAAAAGAAGTGAAAAGAAAAAACAGTATTGATTTCAGATTGGGTTTCCATCGTGTCGGTGTGGTTTAAGCTCCGACTCGGTGTGACTCCTGACACGCGGAGGGAATACGAGTAACGGGAAACAAGCCTATGTTCAAACGCTTATCTGTCAGATGTTGCTTAGGATTGTTTTTTCTTACCTGACTGGTTTTCAATTCCAGCCCTGACAACACAACCCATTTCACACATCATCTGTAGGAGCTTCGCTTTCTAGCGCAGGACTTCACTATTATCAACCAGCGTTTAGAAATACAGAAAAAAACATCAAAGTCTCCCTTTGGTCGCTCAATAAAACCCTCAGAATACAAATCTACTCCTGAATCTGGAACAACTGGCCGAACTGTCTTGAACTCTTCTGTACCTGGAAGCTCCGTAAATCAGTTAATTCATCTGAAATAAAATCTATAAGTACGTATTCCAGTTTACTAACTAATACAAAAGCCATTCCTGTGTTGATATGGAGCCAAACAGAACTAACTATACGTATCACTCGGTGTCTCGGGTGTTCTACAGTCATTAATTACCGTAGGTCTGTACGGTCCGCAGTACTGAGGAGAGAGCAGCCGCCTGACAAAACCAACATTCACAGCCAGTCACAGAAGCACTTTCAGCAACAACACACGTCTGATAACGTTATGTCGTCTTAAACCACAAGTCATTCGGAATCGCCTCTGAACCATTCTGTTCATGGCTAATGCTAAGCTACAAAGCTAACTAGCATCTAACACAAGGCTGAATCCCTCTCTAACCCCTGATCAAGGGCACTACTTGGTGTGTGGAACAAGGGATCATACACCCAACATAGTGCACTAACTTTCCATTTAACACTATTTGGGATTCGACCCCAGAACCCGGAAGTTAACGGAGCTGATATTCTAAAGTGGAATAAGTGGAAATATAAAGTAAATCTTGTAAGTTTCTCAGGACTGTCCACCACCTCCACCACAATTTAAAAATACTTTCACTCCTGTTAATTACACTAACTGTTGTCAGCACTGATAGTCGCGTTTAGGACAGTTGTGTTGGCAGATCAAAAAATTTGTTAGATAAACAAACAACTCATAATCTGTCGATCAAAGTTACCGTATTATATAAAAGAAATATCATGTTTGAAGTCATGCTGTTGTACTGAACATCAGCGTGGCTGTGATATCTTCAGTAGTCGCGCCTAAATCCGGGACAACAGCACGACCTCGAGTGTGATACTAAAAGTGTGGTTTACTAAAAAAAAAGGAAAAAAAAATCTCACAACTTAAAAAAAGGCTAATATTGTAAAATTTCCTTTAGAAATGCAAAATTAAATTTAAATAAATAATTGTTTTTAAATCCCCAAAAAGAAGATTTTATTCGCACATGTGGATGAGGATGAAAAGCTAAAAAAAGAAACAAACAAAAAATATGGCAAGTATGACATCGGCAGAAGTGCAATTTTTATACTCCGCCCACATTTCTCTCTAATTGTTGTGAAGCTCACGTTCACACGAGAACAAACACAGTCATTTCCCAGCATGTTTCAGAACGACAAAGATAAGGTTTTGTTTTCAAAGCATCTGTTCAAATAGTTTATGATGTATGGCACGGCTCCAGGCGAGACTGTGATGGAGCGTGAACATTAGCATAATGTTGGAGGCAGCGGGGCGAGGTTACAGACGTGGGTTCTTCATAACACCATGTTCGCTCGGGAGCCACACTCTTGAACCGCGCTACTGGAAAGAAAGAAAAAAGGTGCAGCGAAGGGTCGTTAAATGGTTCCTGAACTTTTATGGATTTTCTAAAAGGAAAAAAAAAGAACAAAGTATTTTTAAATAGAGTGTTTCAGTTACTATTTTGGAAACGCAGTCAAGTCTCATCGTTCAGATCCCACTAAGGTTACATTGCCTGAAGTGACTCAAATCGGATGTAACACACAAATCTTTCGCACAAATCTGATGCTCTTCAAATCAGATCTGAGACAGCCGCGTTCACATTAGAGTCAGATGAAAAAAAGTCATTTGTAATTATGAATGTGAATCATCATGATATGCATATCCAATTTGACCAAAAAGATAAAAATAAAAATCAGAATTGAACAACGTAGCGTAGTCTACGACATTTCTATCTTTGAGATAATACATTGTTCGGAACCATATTAGAATGTGTGACTGGACGACTTCTAGGTGGTGCTAGTGTGTTGGGACGATGCTTTAATGTCGTTACATTGTGTTTGCATTGTGCTTCTACTGAGAGCAATCCTTTTAAGTCACAAAACAATATAGCTAGCCTTTACTTTTCTTTTTAAACCGCACATTTTTTGAAGGTTATGATTATAATGGGTCCAAGCACTTAAGGTCATCAGTGCTATTATTATTATTATTATTGTTATTATTATTATGTGATACAAAAGTAGGTAGTAATTCTTTTGTCTACTCAGGCAAATGAAATCAGAGTCTCAGTGACCTAGTGGTGGCGCTATGGTGCAGATCACAATGTGGAAATTATTCTTCCTAATCCAAGTTCTTTGACAAACCATCAAACAAACAGACAAAAACAAAAAGCCTGGTAGACCAAATTAGTATGGTCCTTGGCCCCTGAAAAACCAAAGCTTGAAGCTTATTATTATGATTATTTTTATATATTTAATAATAAGACTCCCACATTCCCAGACAATTCGCTCTTGATTCAGGCTGCATAGCATGCTTCTAAAGATTGGCTTTTGTGTCCATGTAAACATTAATAATAAGAAAAAATATCAATGCGCAATGTTTTGCGAAGTGATTCATCTGTTATCTGAACTCGCCCTGACTGTCCTGTGTGGGCAAATAGGAGCTGATGGCATTGTCTACATTCACCGGCCCATTAAATGTCACCATTTTACCAACTGCTATACCGATCGCACAAAACAGAACAGAACAGAACATTTGCTTTCTTATTGTTCACCGAAGCCCTGGAAAAAAAAAAAAGAGAGGGGAGAAAAATCCTTTCAAACAACAGTGCATGACTCAAACGCTCGAGCCTCTTCACATCTCTGAGGACCTGTGACTCATAATTTGCGCTTTGCTGATGTCGATGCAAAAGTGGGCTTGGGTAAATGTGTTTCCATTACAAGCAGCGAAGCGTTGAAAGGCAACATTAGGCACTTACAGCCGCGCAGCACCGCCATCCACTATACCTGCTATTTACGCTTTACAATTAGCTTCCCATAATGCTGTTCTCTGGAGCATAACCATGAATAGCACAATGGAATCACGTCTAAGAATATTGTCAAGAGGGACCATTAAAGCCTGACCCGTATGTCTTTAGCTTAAAGGGAATGAAATGACCAACAACAACAACTAAAAAAAACGTATGTCATTTGGAGTCAAGGGAAGCTAACGTTTGCTTTATGATGCCAAAGTGTAAATCATAATTTTCATAATAAAAAAACTGATGCAGAAGAGATATGCAGTATAATGCTCATAAAATGTGAAAACAGAGGTATAAATGGACACTAATCACGGACTAAACGTGAGCAGGTGAACACAAGCAGATAACACTGCAATGACATAAAAAGGGCGGAGTCTGGACTGAGAACAAAGCCAGATGTAAATGTAAAGTAAAGCACAGACCACGATGTACGCTGAAAGACGGAATTTGTGACAAAAAAAGTGTTTTGTTGTGATGCAAACCTAATTTCAGTGGATGTTTCTCTCGTTAATAAGCACAAGGCGGTCTACGATCTGATCTTTAAATCATCAAATCAAATGAAATCAATTTTTTAAAAATAAATCATTCATGTGTCTAATGTTGTACTGTTTGTTTATTTATTTATTTATCTACTTATTTATTTATTTACTTATTATTTATTCTTAATTCCAGATTGGTGTCCAATGATAACATGACCAATGCTGTAATTAAAGAAATTAAGAAAACGATGTACTGTATTCATTCAAATGTGGTTTTGACCCGGAGTAAAGTGCTGGTCCAACAAATTCACATGATTTAAGATGAGTTTCCTTTAATGCATTAAATAATTAAATAATAATTAAAAGAAAAAATTGTAAGAGAGGTGTTTAAAAGAACATCATCATAACGATAAGGTGATTTGTGTTCTCTAAGTATTGTGTTTCTATCTCTTTCTCGTCACGATGTGAGTCAAGAGCCTGTACATACTGCAAATAAAAAAAATAAACAAAAAAATGATGCTGTATAAAATAAACCACATTTGAGACAAAATGGGGGAAAAAAGTGTGAGGATTTGGTTTGTGTCTGAAAGAAAAAGGTGAATGAGCCTTCCACGACTTTCATATTGCATCTAATATTATTTAATCATCATAAAGAACACAATGATCTCATGCACATACAGTAGAGCTTTTATAGTTATACTGCAAAGGGATTAAGGAGATTAGTACTAGAGCCTAACTGTATTAATCCTCCTGCTGGAATGTCATTTCAGGAATTAAAATTGAATCTGTTACTATTTATTTGCACCGGATTTATTTTAATATTAGCATGGATTCAATTTTGTTAAAAACTTATTTGTGGAGGTGGAACGGTGGCGTAGTGGTTAGCACTGTGGCCTCACACCTCCAGGTTCGAGGGTTTGATTTTCTCCTTGAGTCTGTGTGTGTGTGTATGTGGAATTTGCATTTTCTACCCATTCTTGTGGGTTTTCCCCAAGTACTCCGGTTTCCTCCCATAGTCAAAAGACATGCAAATTAGACTAATTGGCTATTCCAAATTGCCTGTGATGTGTGAGTGAGTGTGTCTGTGCTTGTGAAATCCCATTCATGGTTTTCCATTCATCCCATTCAATTCCCTTGTTCTAGGCTCCAGGCTCTCCAAAGAGAGTTATTTGTGGAATAAGGCTGAGATATTTGATTATCATTGTACTATCACCACTGCTGTTTGAGGTGTACCTCAGGGATCGACTACAAGTCCTGTTTTGTTTTTAACCCACCAATTACGTAGCCAGTTCTATAATGTCAAAACTGTCTCTGCAGTAAGTTGTTCGGAATCGCCTCATTTCTCGCGTTTAAATGTTCACCCTTCATGGCTAAATTGACTCAAAACAGTCCAAGAATATACACTACAAAATGTCCACACATGACAGAAATTCACTTTGACTAAAAGGCCTAAACAGCTGTGTGTCCATAGGAAAACCACTTGTTAGTGAGACTTCAGAAAAAAGGCTTCAGTTTGCTAGGGAGCATAAAGATTGGACTTTGGAGTGATGGAAAAAAGGAGATGTGACCTGATGAGTCCAGATTGAGTCTATTCCAGAGCGATGGGCGTAAGAAGAGTAAGAAGGGACGAGCATGAAGTGATGCATAGTGTCCACTGTACAAACCTCTGGAGGCAGTGTTATGATCTGGGGTTGCTTCAGTCGCTCAGGTTTAAACTCAGCAACATTATGGGGCAATAAAATGAAGTCAGCTGACGACCTGAATGTTCTGAATGACCAGGTTATCACATCTATGGAGGTTTTCTTCCCTGATGACACGGACATATTCCAGGACTCAGATTGTGAAAGAGTGTCTCTGGGAGCATGAGACATCATTTTCACACATGAACTGGACTCCACATTGTTTGTGTAATCAAAGATTAAGGTGAATGAAATATTAAATATTAGAGTATATGACTTTTTTTTGGACCAGGAAGAGTAGAAAATAAATCAACACCTTTTGACCAATAAGAACCCAGAATTTAGCGGTGTTATGGAGTAAAATAGAAGTAACACACTGTAAAATGTCAGAATGAACTCATGTGCAGTCATTATCAACTTTTTCCACACAAAACAGAGACTTTATCTCAAACTCCATGGTAATGAAATCACCTGTTTTGAGAAATAGAGCAATCTCTTGACTTGGTCTCTTATTAACACTCAGGCCTGCTTACTCCTGAAACCACTAAAGAGAGGATATACAGTATATTTTATAAGATTGCATTTTCTTTTTTTGGTTTGAAATGAGCTCATTTGGTTCGGCTCTGCGACAGTTTCTTCTTCCAAAATGTCAACACTAGCATTTGGTCATGTAGAAACAAGATTATGCCACTTCTGACCTACTTAGGTACGGTTTATTTCATCTCGTCATCATGGCTTCCTGCTGAACCCAGAGCTGTAAAGTGTGTCTATCGGCTTCACCGATCCTAATTTTGTCTGTTATTGTGAGAGTTACCGGTGGCTCTGAAGCTGTCTTTACTCCGAACTCCACAGCTCTGATAAGCAGCATAATGCCAGCCTTGATGTCTGGAAGGTCAAAATCAATAACATCAATCCACTGTCTTCTACCAAACCAAAACTCCTTTTAGCTGCAAAAGGCGACCTTTTCCTCAAATCCCTGACAGATATTTCTTCATTTGATCCCGCTTTTATCTCACAATTTATTGCTAAATCCAGTTCGACCTCCTTTCAGATTAGTTCCTTCTCCAGATCTGTCTGTAATATCTGCACTCTTGTTTGTGACTTCGCACATCACTTGCTGGAGGTTCTGTTGCTAATAAACTCAAAATTACAGCTTTTCTCTCGTTGCTAATTCATTTCCAATTCAATACTATTACAAAATAACATCCGTATAAAACATCATCCATATAAAACACAATAAATATTTCCAGCTCTACCTATTGTTTATGTCTGTAGCTTAGTTCACCATCATACCACGTGGGATACATATTCAGTTTAAAGGGCAGCTCTTATGCCAAATTCACTTTTTAGTTTCTTTTATACAGTCACATGAGTCTCTAAATATTTTTATTTACTTTTTTTTTTTGTTTTTGAATTTGCCATGATTTAATAAATAGATTTCACATCTACTGTGACCTCATATAAGAAGAGCCCCTCCCCCAATGTCACCTGAAGGACATTTCAACTGGAACATTAAAGCATTTTCTCCATCTCTCTCTCTTTGGGGGAGGTTTAGACATATGCTAATTTCTTCAAGTAATAGTAAAATATGGATCCTTTAATATGCTGTTTGATTCTTAGTTCAACTCTGCTACACTCCACTTGCTTTTCGGTTCACTTGTCCCTCGATTAAGCTTTTTTAGGTCACTCTAACAGGGAGGTGTACCGCCTGCTAGTGTATTACTGCCAAGAAAATATCAGGGGTAAATAATAATAAAAAGACAAGCAGATGGGTTGAAATGGGTATTTTTCTCCAATCCATGTGGACATACCTGGCAGGCTCGACCTGTAATACAAGAATAACAGGGGGAAAAAAACAACAACAAAAAAAAAAACAATGCAGTTGGAGGATACATCGAATATTTTTGCCACCCCCTCGAGTCACCGAGTTCTCCAAAGTTCCCGGACTCATTATGCGTAATTACTGTAGATGTATATTCACTTCACAAAAGTTCTTAAAAAAAAAAACACACACACAGGTTTGAATATATTTATCTTGAGGTGAGTTTGATGCTTTGACAGTGTTTGCAGTAATGCTATTAGGAGAATGCTGTTGGACCTCATGAAATTATAATCATAGAAAGAATAGAAAAAGGAGTGAATAGTGAATAGAGAAGAGATGTAGCTGGATATGAATGCATTATACAGAATGAAGCACTGATGATGTTTTCTAAAAAAAAAAAAAAACAATACAGGAATGAATATGAGGCTCATTATTTATTTTATGCTTTTGTTACTGTTGTCTATTATTAGTATAGGGGCGTGTTCAAATCGAACCAGGACTTGTGATGCAATTTCTGGTGAATGGAGGCGTTAAAGTGATTGATGTTTACCGAAGACTTCTAGCACAGTATGCTGACGACACGCTTAACCTCAGTAAAATATTCAAATGTTGTGAATGTTTTTAAAGAAGGCTGTACATCCATGAATGACAATTCCCGCCAAGGTGGCTCAAAGCCCACTGCAGTCATTCCCATGAACATTCAACGAGTGGAACTTCTGATCCGTGAAAATCTACTTATAACTTGTCACCAACTCGACAAGTTGGTTTGTGTGAACTGTACACACAATAACTCACCAACACCACTCACACATTACAGGAACCCGGCTGGGAGTTATTGCCACATCCCCTGTACAGTCCTGACCTCGCTATAAGCCATTTCCACATGTTTGGGAGTTCCTGGGAGGCCAGCGTTTTAGACATGAAGCAGGTAGTCTAAATCATGACTCCAACGTACTGAGAAAACTTTATACCTTGATGGTATCCAAGCATTACTGAAACACTGGAATGCATTTTAGTGTATCAGGGGATTTTATAGAGATATAAACTTAGCTCTCAGAACTCTACAATCAAAAGTCCTGCTTTCTCGTAGCACTATGTCACAAACCATGCTGCCTTACTGAGCTCCAAAATGAAACCAGACTTCTGTATAAAGCTGTGCAGAATTCTTAAAAGAAATTTGATTAATTTGATACTTTTATTTTAAATAAAACTTGCAGTCCGGTGCAGAACAATTGCCATTTTTGGGACGCATATAAAATCATCTCTCCAAAACGGCTGAAGTTAGCATCTTGACATTTTTAGGAAACACGGTCACTTCCATGTTGCATAAACTTTCTGAAGTAGCTTCTTTGGCGACACACATTTACTGTATTATATGTTTATCATAGAAACAATGAAATCAGCACCAATACTGTGCTTTGGCTGAATGTTGACATCCTTTAGAGAGACGACTAAATTCAATTTAAATCATGTCACTCGATAGACCCAATTTGTTATAATTTTCTCTGTCCCTCCGACCACCAGTGGTTCCTGGGATTGGAATTCAGCCTCCACTGTTTTCTTTGAGGTCGCATTACTTCCCATTTATTTCCAAGACTTTGGAACCACAGATATGTGAGGCAGCTATCTTTAGTACATGCATAGACCTTCTGTGTACTGTATACGTACTTACATCTAGTAAGTAAGAAATCAGACGTTTATGTCCTCAGGGGAGATGTGCGGGACTGAAAGCAGTGTGTGGCTTCGTGGACTCAGCAGGGACGTGTGGTGCATGTGTCTGTGTAATTCCTCATGAGGGCAGGTGTTTGACAGTTTCCTGCTCCTCCTGGCTCCCTGCCTTTGCTCAGGAGATCGGCCCCCGTCATCACTTCCTCTGGCTCTCTGTTGACGAAGATGGCCACCAGCCACTGAATTTCCAGCACTTCACCGACTCCCTCATGGATTCCAAAGCCGAACAGACCACCCAGCGGACTCATGGAGGAGAGTTGTGCAGTGATTACTGCAAAGACAATTCTCAAGCGAATCCTCAGAGACTGCACCTCTGATGTAATACAAACCTGGAATCTAGGTTAGCGCTCAGATTCTCAAAGGGGAAATATACAAGATTGGAGTCTCACCAGGGATGTAATACACTCTACAGTAGGGATCTTGTGCTTAATACTTTATTATAAGCAGGACACCTAAAGTAAACTTCTCCCAAAGGGGCAGGAAAAAAAGTGCTGTCATGGGAAAATAATCAACATCAAGCTTGTCCTTATTATATGTCCTGTACTGTTTTAATTCTCACAACAATTTACATCATCCATTTATAACTACACTCACATTACAGCAGCTATACGCAGTCCTTCACTTAATATCCTTTCTTTTACCTTTTCTTAAAGTTAATCAGACAAAAAAACACTGAACATCTTAGCAACAAACCCATGAACTGCTCTGTCCTGAAAAACATCAACGGCACCTTTTATGCAAAGTTCATTTATTACTCACTTTTAGACACCAGTCACCAGTGTGTGTGTGTGTGTGTGTGTGTGTGTGTGTGCAAGCAAAAACACATAACCTGCGTTTTGTCCCTTTCTCCATGTTTGAATGGTCGACATTTCAACAAGCTGCTTAAATTTTTCCCCCATATATGACCTCATATAAGAAGAGCTCCTCCCCCAACTTGTTGCTCAGCTCTCCTATTCCCTTGGGGTGTGGCTCAGCAGTAGCTCATTTACATATAAACACTGAAATGGTGCATTTGGAGAAGGAGTGAAATAAAAAGAGAGTTTAAAATTTAAAATAATAATAATAATAAACATTTCCTTATGAAGAATAACTATATACTACTAATAAAAAGAATAATAATGACACACATTTTAACCTGTGTATGTGGTATATCTGCCTATGAATCAGATCTTACTGTAGAAATGATAATGTTTTAAAATTTGCGCATTACATATAACGCTAATAAACAGTATAAAACCAGTGACCTGGACATAAATGTGTTATTTCACATATTTTTAAATAGTTCCTCGTTGCATATGTGTACTGGAAATAATATCGTTCCATAAAAACATTGTGCTAAACAGAATTTCTGTTTAATGGCAATTGTAAAAGATTTATTATAATAATAATTAAAAACAAGCAAAAACAACTTTTGAACTCCATTTCGTCCACAAGTCCAATAAACCCGGTCCCAGCCATTTTCTCTTTATTATGGTGATGGGTCATTGCTGAGTCTGTGCTAATCTTTTTTGTAGCTGCTGTAATCATTCTGATTAATAATCATTCTGTTTAAGGGGCTTTGCGGAGTTAAAAGCATGATGTTGTGCCGAAGGCCGGCTACTTCAGGGATTTCAGTTCGCAAATTCTGCAATTTGACATAATTCGTCTCCAATTTTACAGCTTTATATCTCTGTAGAAATGACTGTGTGAGAGTTAATGGTGTTTACCCTTTAGTACCGTGTGGATGCTGCCAAAGCTCATTCTGAAGAGACAAAAATCCATTTCTGAAGTCTGTTCCGTGTCGTCCTTGGGTTACTTAAACAACACACGCAGCGCAGCAGTCGCACATGGATAATGCAAAAGCAAGTGATTCGAGGTGATTTATATAACTGCAAGCTATCAGAAGCGATCATGAGGCTTTACATCAATTAGCATGCGAGGCAGATATGCGCTAGTAAACACTCATATTAGCATCGTGGCACAAACACATCGCTCCGGTCTTTCGCCTGTGGACAAAAAACGCCGGCTAATAGCAGCAGTCGGGCTACTGCGTCGCTTTCCTTTTCTGGCTTTTTATGAGAATATTTGTCTCGCTAATAAACATTCAGCCAGAGGATCATCTTTTCACGTCTGTTCATGAAATTCGAAAAAGCTGTCTGCTCTGGAAGCGAATGGAAGACGAGAGAGGAAAATAAATGAAGGAGAGAGAAAAAAAGAAAGAAGAATGGAGTGGGCAGACAACCTGTTCGGGACCGATGCCAGAGCTCCTTACTGCGATATTGGCTTCAAAAAAAGCCTGCAGCGAGAACAGAGCGCGTCGTTAGATCCAGCGCTGTCTGAGTCGGCGACGGGAATTGAGAGCAAAAGTGTCATTATTTTCATGCATTGCAGCACAGCGTGAGCAGACTGGATAGATTTCTCCACCGATGTCATTTATTACTGCTCAAATAGACCTCGAATTACCATTAATACGGAGAATATAATGTTATTACACTCACGCTTGCAATTAGAACACTGAGGAGATAAGGCTGGAAGTGTGTGCGTTAGTCCATGAAGCAAACAAACAAACAAAAAAGCAAGCAGGTGTGAAAATATAAATGCAATAAAAAAAAAACTATTTTTTAATTAATATTTTTGTTTACTTATTTTTGTCTAATATGTTTATTAAGGTCAATTTAAGTAAACATACATGAAAACAAAGTAGCAAAAAAACTAAAAAACAAACAGATAAATCAATAGGAAAAAATATTTAAGATTGTAATAAATAAATACAAAACCATCAGGCCAACATCAAAACATAAGTAGAAAAGTTTTTTGAAAGGTAAATGTAGTACTTTATTAATGTCTTTGTTTGTTTAATTATTTTTCTACTTTATATGTTTCATCAAACATCAATGCAAGATTGCTTTAATCAATCAAATAGGCAAATAAATTTTATATTTTTCCCCCATTTATTTATTTGTTTCTTTGTTTCTTATGAGAGTGTGATATTATAATAAATAAATAAATAAATAAATAAGCCAGCATGAAATCATAAAAAGAAAAATATAGGGCTTTGTTAATATTTTTGCTTGTTTACAAACACGCACTGTATTTTAAGATAGAGACTGTCTGCCAAAAAATTCATTAGTGAAATGTAATGCTTTAATGACATTCTCAAATTTGTAAAATAATGGCATCTAGATAATAACCATTTGTTTTTGTTTTTTAATGCAAATGAATCTGCTATACAACAATCAGTATCCTTTCATAGAAAGGACTTCATCAAAGCCGGCTGGTTGGATCCGGCTGGAGTCATAAAGACGTCTGCGGTACTCTGGTGTCAATCACTCAATGCTCGATCGCTTCATAAAGATCATGCACTGGAGATTTACTCTTGAGAAGGAGTTTTCTGCATTTTTATGCAGAGG
Source organism: Clarias angolensis (assembly GCA_030068255.1). Lineage (NCBI taxonomy): Eukaryota > Metazoa > Chordata > Actinopteri > Siluriformes > Clariidae > Clarias > Clarias angolensis. Next base: position 18,306,255 of record JAQKPX010000020.1, read on the forward strand.
TGGACATCCTGGCCTCGGAAAAAGTCAAAGTCCTGCCACATGTTTCTTTCATCCATTAACTGAAGCAGCTGATTCTAATTAGCACGGCTCTTCAGACTGATGGAGGAGAGATCGTGAGTGACATCACCAGTTCTGTGCACGGGGGGAACTAGAATACATGGCAGATGTTGAGATGCTGCAGACAAACTCACACTGTGACACAGCACAGCATGACACACACACACACACACACACACAGTGGTTTGGCCAGATTTGCTAAACCTGAAGATCCCACCTGAATCATAACCACTCACTCAGTATGTTACTTCTATAACAGGAATTTAATGTCAAAGATCATATTATGTTAAAAATTCTCTCCAAGCCTCACCTGGTTCTCCTTACATCACGAATGCTGTCTCATCAGGAGAAATGTCCACACTCACAAATACATCAGCGAGGGTCTCTTTGTCTCCTAATGAGCCTGCACCTCTCTCTACCCTCCTGCACTAATGATACCGCCATCACTTCCCTTCTCAATCCTGCTGTTTCATTATTTCTGATAACAAGCCCTGCTTGTACCCCTGACTCCCGACGCCGAAGCCTCCACGCTTCTTCTCTGTGGTTTGTAATTTTAAAGATTGTCTCCAGTTTCTTATTTTAACCATGCAACGCTAATTAGACATTTGTGGTTGAGAGAAAAATAAATCGCCTTCTATTCATGTGTCAATAATTACACACATTAGTTTTCAAAGAGGTCTCAGATTTGTCAGACTCACAGTCCTTAAGAAATGGCTCAAATTTTACAAAATGACTCATCAAGGACCTATTTAATAGGATTTACAAATTTTAATTAATTGCTGTGTGGTTGCCAGGTACCTTGAAAATGTATTAGAAGTTACATGCTAGATGTCCTTCAAAGATGTTGAAAATAAGTTTTTAATTTACAAAAATGACTCAACACTCATAAATCATAGCCTGGACTAGTCCATCAAGGTCAAGTTAAATCTAAATGAGGAAACTCCGTTAAGTGAATTTAGTGAATACTAGTCAGGTCTAGTTTGGATTAGTTCTGTGTAGCATCAGAGAAGAAAGAAGAAAAAAGGAGAACGGTTTATTTGTCTGAAATTCCATTCTTCACATATCTTTCTAACAAGACGGCATCATGATACAGAATCCCTGGAGTAGGATGGGTTAAAGACCAAAAATTTGCAACTTGGCAGTGCTGGGGCTTGAACCCCTAAGAGTCTTATCAGAACCGCAGAGACATTACCACTAAGCCACTGCTGCCCAGTTGGAGCACACGCAATCCAATCCAAACCAGTCTAAATCCATTCCATTCTTGCCCAGTCAAAGTCCAGAGGAATCCATGATACATCCATGAACTGTCCTGTAACAAAAACTCCAGTCTTAACCCCCCAATCTGGTGCAAATCCAGTTCAGTCAATACCAGTCTGCTCAAGTAAAGTCCAGTTTATTCCCAGTCCAATTGTGTAATGGTTACCCAGTCCAGTTCTTTGAAAGCCAAGTTTAGTTTTAATCAATTGAATTCAATCCAGTGAATTCCAGTCCATGCCTATTTTATTCCAGTCTCACCATTTCCAGTCTGATCTAATATGTCCATTTTAGTATTGTCCAGTCCATTTAAAAGCCACTCTATTACATCCACATCCAATCCAGTCCAAGTGTATTTCAGTTATTACCAGCCCACTTAGAGTTCTTTCAAAATGCAGTTTTTAGATGATGATTTCATTTAGAAAGGGAAAAAAAGTTGTTCAAATCTGTCTGTTCCTATGTGAAAAAGTAATTGCCCCCTAAACCTAACAACTGCAATCAAGCGTTTGTGATAACTGTCAATGAGTCTTTCACATCACTGGGGAGGAACGTTCAAATCTCTCCAGAATTGTCCAGAAAGTCATGAAGTCATGGCCATCAGTTTGTGACTTCAAGTTCAAGCACCTATGTTATGAAGCAGGATTTACGTCTATACCACTTTATCCTGTATCCATGGTGCATGCCCCAAGTCTCCAAGGATAGGCTTCAGGCCCCCGCGACCCCGTATATAGGATAAAGCGGTATAGACGCAAACCCTGCGGCAAAACCCAAGAGCGCTTGAACTTGAAGTCACAAACTGATTGCCGGACATTCAACAATGAACAATCCATATAGTTCAGTAATCCAGCCTAGTCCAGTTCAGACCAGTATAGTGCATTCCCAAAAGGTCCAAAATAATGTTTTTGTTTTATCTAGTTAATTTAATACAGTCCAGCCCAAAATAGTCCAATTCAAGTCAAATCTAATCCACTCTAGTGCAAGTCCAATAAAAAAATATTTTAAAAAACTAAACTGTAAAAAGTTTATAAGGAGTAAAAAGTTTTGCATTGGGCACATTAATGTTAGCGTTTAGCTGAGTGATTGCAGTTTGTTGCTGTCTTCATGAGAACTCTCACATTTATCTTCATACAGTGAAGTTTAAACTCAATTCTACTTCAGACACAAAGAGATCCATAATTTAAGAGGTGAGAATGAGGGAAGGTAATCACTTTCCAGACATGATTTTCATTCTAACCAAACAGACAAAGGATGATTAATTTAAAGTTTGGGATGATTGATGCGAGTGTGTTAAGTGGTGACATTTTGCCCAGGATAATAACCTGAACAACAAGGTCTGAGATGGATGGGTCTTCATTTACCATTCACCTGCAGACATTCTCCAAATGACAGTCAATTATCTCTCCGTGATGGACCAGTGCAGCTCTTTTATGAGTTTGACAGCTTTTCTAAAATGCTAACCCAGGTTTATGGCATCTCCGGCAACAAATTAGACCATCAGAGATCTTCTCTTATTCAGGATAAACTCAGAACAGCTCTCTACAACCTAGGACTTACAAAAAAAAATAAAAAATATGAATGGAAGGCTGCCTTTTGGAAGATGAGCAGGTCTGAGGAACTGACAAGGTGGGTATCATTTTTAATTTTAGATGCCAGATTAGATGATGACACTCCAGAATGTATGAGGCGTGAAGACAGGGTGGATAATTATCACCCTGAACTGTGGTGTTAATTATACCTTAAAAATCTGCTGTCTCACAGCTCTTGTTATTTTCTCCCAGCCGTCCTCATCACTCCATCTGGAGCGGAGCTAGCTGTGGATGGGAGAAGGACCACAGAAGCCTGGCAACATAATCATGAACTGATCAATTCTTAATTACAGTGCATGAGCCAGATGTCTGGGTGTTTATGAAACAATCGTCTTGTCAGGGTCGAAGGGCGACGCCGTGACGAGAAAAGCAATGTATCGATTGTCTTGCAGCACTTGCAGGACTGAGACGCAGGTGACCCTTGTGTATAGGCATTATGACGTTTTGGGGTGAGTCGATTCTTATTCGATTTGGTTCCGTGAATCGAATTTGGGTCCTTTGATTTGTAATACCGCACTCTGCTGTAAAAGTCAGCATGTTACAATCGTCTTCCTCCTTAAAGTAACCTGCTCTCATGAATGCTTTGTCTTGAGCCTAGAAAACACATCACATCATACAGTATATGTATTAAATAAGGAATAAACCATTTTGTGATCAGCGATCATAAACTTTTTTTTTTTAAATAATCAACAACAATTCATTCAGATGTTCTGCTTACTACAGAGTTTAGGTTAGGCTTCCATCTTTTCTGATAAATCTGCATTCTGCATTCTGACTGGTTACAAGATATCAGTCTCATCTGTGATTGGTTACATGCTTTACTAGGAATCAGTCAGAGATCCTGTGGATGAAAGTAAAGATTGGTGGCAAAACTTCCCTCCCGGAAATTAGTCACGTCATCTAATGTTAACCCTACGTGGAGCAAACATGTCCAAAAAGGAAATACTTATTCCAGCAAGTGTTTCCTTACATGTGTAACACCTCCATCCATCTCGGAACCTCTATAGTCCAACCAGGACCCGTGGAGTCCAATGGTGACCATTGTATTTATTCCCATTTTATACGACCGTGGTAAGACCTCCGGTCAACATTCACACCCTACGGCCAATTTGGGGAAGCCAATTAGCCTAATCTGCATGACTTAACCTAACCACTAAGCCACCATGTCGCCTAAATGATAAAAAAAATTCTTTCTGATTGGAATGAGGGCTCTTATATCGATCATCAGTGGAATATTAGGGTTCGTGAACATACATCTACTATTAGCACCACAAACTGTTTTTTCCCCCTTTAATAGCATGCTCTAAAGTGTTTTTACTCCTTATCTTGAAACTATTTCAATTTCCAATTACTAAAGAATGATGTAATACTTTAATTGTTCTATGTTTGACTTACTTTATAGCAGGCAATCAATCATTCTTTTACCAACCTCTCTTTCATTCTCTCTCTCTCTCTCTCTCTCTCTCTCTCTCTCAGTCTGAACATCTGAATGTACAGCTTTATTCTGCATTTTTGAGTTCCTAGCTGCATGTTTCACATACGCACTTGGGAGTGGGGGATAAAAACTCATAACGTGCTCCCATTTCATCCTCTAACTTACATTATCCGATTAAATGTGCTCAAGACGTTACAAAATCTCTAGAGAGTGTATGGAGCTAGTCCAGTTAGTTTGCTTTGCAAATCTGCTTACAATGCTAGTTATTAGACATTAAGCCAAGCACGTAAAACATACATCAAAGAACTCCTTCTTACATCAATTGTCTCTTTATTTAATCTGTTTAACTAATTGGCTGTAGTGGTTAACACCGTGGTCTTGTCTCAGTGTGTGCATGGAGTTCACATGTTCTCCCTGTGCTTGGTGAGTTTCCCCCCCATGGAGATTAGGCTAATTAGTGTCTCTTAATTGCTCGTTGTGTGTGTATGTGTGTGTGTGTGTGCTTGTGGTCTGTGGATGGATTGGCACCTCATCCAGAAAGGACCCCACCTCAACCCTGCTTTCCTCAACCCTGTACGGGATAACGGTATGGACAGTGAGAGTACACTTCGTCCTGTTCGTCTGCCGATGGAAAAAGAAACTAAAGATAAATAGTAAAACTTAAAGTTTAAAACTTATCCAGTTTGCCCTAAAACTATGTTATGTTCCTTTGGGAATAAAAGCATTTTGTATATAGAAACCAGAACAGATCTAATGATATGCTGCTCATGAAGCATCTTCCCTGAACGTTTCATAACTCACTCCATTATATTTCTTTAAGTGCGCTTTCCTCGACCTCGTCTCACTCGGGTCAAGGATATGAGCTGTATTAAAGAAAAGCCGAGGTAAGTTTACACTTTTTTTAAAAACAAAGCAAGTTTTTCAGATGAACATCTTCCCAGCTGGACTTTGTGGTGTGTGTATGTGTGTGTGTGTGTGTGTGTGTGCTGTGCTGCCGGACGTCCATTATTCCCCCATCCATATCCCAGACCTCATATAAATCAATACTGCTAGAATCTTCCCTTTCTCCTTTGACAGTGTAGATATGTTTCACCTCACAGCGCTCTTTTGAAACGAATCCACTGACATGCATTTCATATGTATGAAAGTCTGAAATGCTATTTAACCTCAAGGTCGGTTCAGACATCCGATTTTAAAGATGGACCTCCCGCATTTTGGAACGTGTATGGTGAAATAAGCGAAGAATAAAAATGCCCTGTGTCGTGCTGTTCTGGGAAAACTAACGAGCATCGGGGTGACTTGATGAAGCAGAGTAACTGTTACTACCCCGGAGCTGATTAATTTACTATAACAGCATGTCCTGGAGTGTTTTATTTCCTCTTATACCAGTGTAATCTTCGGCCCACCGCTGACATCCCTTCTCCATAAAAATAATGCGTATCTATGACTTCTATTAAGGCGCTCAACAAGTTGCAAGAACCAGAGAATTAAGTCTTAGCCAGAGCTTCATAAGGTCGGATTATTGCGGCGTGTCTGCTGAGCCGTGTGGCCCTCGGGGCTGCACGGCGGATAGAGTGAACTGATTTCTTTTTATTTTCATCATTAAATCAATTAGGGTGATATACTGCAGTCACCATGTCTTATGTTACTAAGCTGCGGCAACAAGTAAAATGATCTTGTTCCTTCCTGTTATTAAGTCGTAGCCATGTGTTGTTTCAAACACGAGAGGATAACGCTGGCAGTGGAACTGTGTATCACATCTGATTCATGTTGTGCTTTGATTGGATTATTGGGAACTGCAACTGTCAATTAGATTAGATTAGATTAGATTAGATTAGATTAGATTTGACTCAACCGGCTATGTTTCTTTAATTTTTGAAGCATTGAAAACTATTTAAATGATCTAACATACACTGAAATGCTGTGAACTGTGTGTTATTGGTTGTTTTATCTCATACAAAAGGATAATAATATTTTTTTCCCGCCAATTTCAGCCCCACACTCCAGTCCAGTAGGTGGTAGTACTGCACAAAACCATCAAGAAACTCAACAGAGAAGAAGCAGTACTCTTGCAAAACTCGAGCATTTACATTTCATTTTAGCTAGCAATAGCAAGCTACGTATATTTTTAGGTAATTCATCAATTTTAACATTTGTAAGTTTACCTAAATCATTTAAAAAAAATAATTCGGAATCAAAATTTTACCATTGGTTTAATTAATTAATTAATTAAACCAATGGTAAAATTTTTGATTCCGAATTTTTTTTTTTACTTTTTAAAAAAATATTTAGGTAAACTTATGAATGTTAAACTGTCTAAAATTGATGACTTACCTAAAAATATACTTAGCTTGCTATTGCTAGCTAAAATGAAATGTAAATGAAACAGGAAACAGTTGTGAGTGATGAATAAGGCGCGTGACATGGATCATGATCATGTGATTTTCCCAGGGTTGATAGGTAGCATACTGTAGTTCTGCAGAATAAACAACAGGAACATGACGCACAATGAAACATGTAGCTATAAATTAATGGAAATTGTGATTGTTGGTTCATTTACATGGATTGAAAAGAACAAACATTTTGTAAAGTGTTTTTATATGAAAAAATAATCTTCAGGGGATAAAGTTACGGTACATTCGCATTATGTTTGCTTTATTACTCTACGGTGTTGATTATTTTCCTACATCAGCATGGCACTGAGGGTCTTATTCCTTACCTACGCTTTAATTATTTCTGAGCAGAATTTTGTTCGTCTGTCAATCATCTATCTAACAGACTTTGATGTGTGTTAAATATTATCACCTCTTGATTGTTGATTGTTTTCAGTTCTGTTCATGTAAATGAGAAATTCTTAACATTAAATCTTCAGTAAATCTTCCAGTAAGAGTGAGGAGGTAATATATTTGATAGTATTAGTTTGAAAATCACATATTTGAAAAGAAAATGGATTATGGCGGTATACCATCCGAATTAGGCGTTTATTATGTATAATTCGACGTGCAGTGGTCATGCTTTGAGCCATTATTCACTTTGACTTCTTCTGCAGTCACTGATACGTCCTGCACATCTTCCACGTGCTTATTTGTTGTAAACATGAAGACGAGACATGAATAAGAAGTGATGCCACTCACAATGCCTGAGCAGTCAACAAAGAGCGGGAAAAAAAAAACAGATCATTTTTATCATATTGCCGGAGTAGTCTGAGGAAGCTTCCTGGGCCTCATAATTGGCTTTTGTTTCTTTCTTTCCTTATCAGTATCTTACTTTCACTCATAACTTCAAGCTAATTAACCAGGCTATAAAAGTTCCAGGAGCTCTCTCGTACGTTCTCACTCAAAAGCAGCCCAAACATCTTTCATATTCTTCACAAAGGGTTTTTTTTTTTTTTTTTTTTTTTTTTAAATCACTTTTAGAATTAATTCAGTAAATAATTCCTGCAATGTCTTTTGCTACAAACTCAGTGGAAAGTCAATTAGCCTCGTATCACAGTTGTTTTCGCTTTATCTCCCCGAGCCGTGAGCGGATTTCTCTTCCAATTAATCTTTGTGTTTTTCTCTCATCAGAAACGAACGCTTTTTCGGCCGACGAGTAATTTTTGTATCGATTCTTCGTTTAGATTATGAATTGCCCGAAGTTATTCGTTAATTTAATTGAATATCCAGCGATTAGCAGAACTTGTTAGCACTTTATTACTTTGTAATCTGTTTAGAAGTTTTACTTCGTTGAGTACTCTGTCATGAACGCTTTCGCAAATCGTATTGACGCAGATGGCTGGGTCTCTGACTGTAATTACACTAGCTTATCTTTTTTTTTTTTTTTAATCACTAGATACATTTAATTTGTAAATGAATCAGCTTTTTTTTTTTTTAAACAAGTTTGACTCATTTAAACCATTTAAACTGATTTTCTATACATATCTAGGTTATGATCATCAAGCAAGGATTTCATGTACAATCTGTATTTGAATCAGTGATTTGAATAAGAGAAGGAATAAGATTGTCTCTTCTCTTATTGAGTAAATCAGTGTTTGAGTTGGACAGGATTAAGGAGGTTAGTTTTCATTAGCTCACTAGTGCATGTTTGAATCACGATTCATCTTTGGTGAATTTGAATCCTTGAGGTCAGTTCAGTCTCGTTCAACAACAAGTAGTGTTTGAATAATAAGTGAATATTTCAGTCATGACCAGAGATTACTTTATTTCTTGTTCAGAACTACCTATTCCGTCAAATTCCATCAATGCTTTTCTTTCATTTACAACAAAGTGTTTGATTCGTGAAAATCTGTCTGTTATGAAAGAGATTAATCTCTCTTTCATTGAATCAGTGTTTGACTGAATGAATCGTTCATGATCGAGTCCTCTCTTATTATTAGAGTAATGTTTGGGTCAGTGATTCTTTTAACCGAGTCAATCTTTTTGGTGAAGATTACGAGTCACTGTTTAGTGTTATCTTTAGTGAATCATTGTTTGATTCAGTGAGTCTTTTGGTCATGACTCAGATTCACTCATTTTATTATAACTCAGTGAATCAATATTTGACTCAATTGACCTTTTGTTTCTAATTGAATTTCACTTATCCTCAGTGAATCAGTGTTTGATTTAGTGAGTACTTTGGTAATTACTGTTATTTTCTAATTTTATTTTCAGGAAATCAGTGTTATGAATCTGAGGTATCATTAGGTCGCAACTTAGATTCGGTCATTTTATGTTCAGTGAATCAGTGTTTGACTCAGTGAATCGTTTGATCAGGAATGAGTTTCACACCTCTCACATTCAGCAAATCAATATTTATATCAGTCAGTATTGAAGTCTTGCTCAAACACTTTTCTTGAAATGATTTTCTTACTTCAGTACAGTTGATTTGAAGAGTTTAGTAGGTTGTAGAATGGTGGAATGAACTTCCTCTAGATGTCCGTACAGCAGAGACTTTGACTATCTTTAAACGACGACTCAAGACGCACCT
>JAQKPX010000020.1:18398252-18411615 GCA_030068255.1 Clarias angolensis
AATAATGAAATAAAGTCATTTAGTCACAATATTCCGCTGTATTTCTTAATATAATTTATTTACAATAAAAAAAAAAATCTAAACAGTATTACATTCATTTGTGTTCGTGCACGCGAGGCCCCGGACAAATGAGTGTCTATGTAGACACGTACATTTTTGAAAAGCATGTGATTTGAGGCTGAGCTCTAATTGGATTTTTTCAAATCATCCTTTGGGCGCAGAATTGTGCGCCCCGAACCCTCCCACTTTTGATCTTAGCGAATCAATATTGGTTTAAAGTATTTGGGCTCATGTGATTGGACCATTCTCAACAAGTCTTATTAACGGTCAGCAGACTTCTTATGGCTATTTACAGGCGATTATTAAAAGTTTCATTTTAATTTTGTTTGCGCCCCCCTAAAAGTTTTTTGAACCAGCCGCCACTGTTTGAATAACTGACAGGATTTTTGTTCATAGTCGTCACTGCTATCTTTAGCTAGCTAGCACAAGATTTTTGTCTTTTTAAATCAGATTTTTATTGATAAATGTTTGTACTGTGCAGTGTCCAGCTAGCTATTATGAAGTGACTTGATACATTTTCTGACAGGATTTTTAAATAATATTAATGATCTTTAAAGCTAACTCTAGCTAGCTAGCTAAAATGGTATAATGTGACAGGATTTCTTACAGTTTTTTTTTAAAAAGTTGATTTATAAATGTTAAACAATTTCCACTCTTGATGCTAGTCATGCTAGCTAAAGACCTGATAGAATTGCTGAAAGGATTTCTTCACTGCTAATGCTAGTCATCTGCTAAGCTAAAAATGATCATTTCCACTTTTAATGAAATACGGCTAGTTGGAGGTAACTTAACATGATTTCTGATTATTTATTTATTTTTGAATACCATATTCAGAAACACTAGTAATTTCAGCTGATAATGCTGAACTGTTTGCTAACATGCTAATTTGACTGAATTTTCCGATTAGCTTCAATGCTAACATGGATGAAGTATGAGCTAGCACCATGAGCTAATCTGACAGGATTCCTTGAGAGAATCTTTGTAATATTCATAATCTTCGACATCACATGACATGGCAAAAAAATAAATAAAACAGTAAATAAATAAATAAATAAATAAATATTTATAATCTTCTGAATTCCAAAATGAAAGGATTTCTGACAGGATAAAAAAATATATATTCATAAATAAATATAAAAAAAATAATAAATTATATATTTTCTGCCAATGATAGTAAGCCAGGTAATATGAGCTAACATCATGAAATCTCTTTCGGAATATTTGACTGCTAATGCTTTATATATTGTCTAACCTGACAAGATATTCAAGAAAATTACTAATTACTTCGAGCAAATTTTAAAGGATTCCTGAGAGGATTGCTAAAAAAGAAATGAAATTAATGAACGCTAATCATTCCCACTATAAATGCTAAACTGTTAGCTAACATGCTAACCTAACAGGAGTTACAATTTTATTTTACTGCTAATGTGGGCTAAAGTAATATCCATGATCTAATGCTAGCAAACAAGCGACTACGAGCTAACTCTGAGGTGAATTTCTGCGAGTATTTTTTCTAATATTTGCTGCTAACTAGTTGACATCACATGAAAGATAAATAAACGTTTACAATCTCACCAATCATACAGTGACAGGATTTCTTACAGGGTTTTAACCTCATATTTATAAATAATTACAATTCTCTCTGCTAATGTCTGTTAATGCTAACCGGACATGCTTTCTCTTGAGATATTTAACTGCTAATGCTTTATAACATTAGGAAACATGACAGAATATGTAATAAAACATTTATGAATGGTTTTAAAAAAAGCTTTCCAGCTTAGAAACTGTGCCACACTAAATACCACATTTAATACTAGATTTATGAGGGAAAATAAGTGATTATTGGTAAAGGGAAGTTGACAGCGGTGTGTTTAAAACGTTACTGTATTGCAGGAGGATGGAAAATGTTTGACCTCAGACTACGTGTCCATCCGTGTGTTTCTGTTCTCATGTGTTTGGTGTGTACAGTATTTTACATCGTGGTTTATAGAGGAAACTGATCAGCGCTTGGACTCAGACCCATCAACCTTCTCACGCTTCTGTGTTATAAACCCCACATCTGCAGTCTTCCTTTTTCTTTTCTTTAGGGCAACTCGACAGATGAATCTTAGATGTCTAAAATTCGTGCACATGTTTTGGACCCTTCAGAGGCCGAGCCCCCTTTTCTACATGTGATGATAATAATATTTTAGCCAGTACTCTTGATATCAAAACACTTTTCCTGCTTGTTAGATCTGCTGATGTTTTCAGGTCAATAAAGTTTATTAACATATGTTCAGCTTAGCTTAAATGAGTCAACTGCGAGGGGTGTTCAAGTCAAAGCGGGACTTTTGATTGCACAGAATAACAGGACACGGTACACGAGTAAAAACTCCCCTTATTTCTCCATATAATCTCCTGCTACACTAATACACTTATCCCAGTGATTCACTAGTGCTTGGACACCATCAAGGTAGAAAGTTTTGTCAGTGCTATGACGGAGCCATGATGGGACTGCCTGCTCCAGGTCTGAAACGATGGCCTCCCAGGAACTTTTTTAATGGCCCCAACACGAAGAAATGGTAGGATGAAATGTACGGCAGATGTGGCAATAACTCTCAGCTGAGTTCTTGTAATGTGCAAGTGGTGTTGGTGAATGAATATGTGTACAGTTTCCACAGACAGATGTGCCAAATTGGCAAAAAAATTATCTGTCGATTTTCAAGGATGAGGCGTTCCCACTAATCGAATGTTCACAGGAACGCCTGCAGTGGGCTCCGAGCCACCTCGGCCAGGATCGGCATTCACGGACGTACTGCCTCCTTAAAAATGTTTGCACCATTCAAATGCACGTGCCGCTGTACTCTGCTTGAAGTCTTCTGTAAATGTTAAACAGTTTTATGTCTACATTCACCAGAAATTTCATCAAGTCCCAGTTTGACTTGAACGCCACTCGTCTACAGTATAGATAACTTCAGTTAACTGTGTTTTATAGGGATGCACTGACATATATCTGATAATTGCTCATAAATCATCAAATCTGAGGCTGAAGGAAAATAATTGTGACATTTTTAACTGGAAAAAAAAGTAAATAGGTTTACAATGTTTAATCAGTTTGTAAACAGTTTTATTTGCACTGATAACTAGAAACACACTAGACATTTTACCCTTACTGTGAGACAATAGACAAACAACTTTTATTAAAATCACTGTGATACTGTTTTTTTTTTTTTCATTCCTCTTTGGGGTTGCCAGATCTGCTAAAATGAAGAGTCAAGCACTGAGTCATCTTTAGAGGACTGACAAGACTAAACCAGCATTGCAAAGCCACAGATGACAGATTGAAAACACTCTTCTTTGTCATAGTAACTAAGTAAATAAAAAGAAATAGTTTTTTTTTAACGTGTAGCAGCGACCACATTTAATCCTACTGAACAATCAGATGAAATCTAGGCATAGAAACTAAATCTTATTGTGTTAAGAGTTAAGAAAAAAGCAAACAAAGTTTATAGTATTACGATACAATCAAATTCAGTGCCTTAGACATATTTGCAGTTTTTAAATGGGAAGCACTTAAAATGTTGTGTGACTAACAAAGCCAGTTATTATAAATACGGGGAAAAAATGCGATGGATCTTTACATACTCTGTGTTTTTGTTGAGTACGTCAGTGGTATGTTAGTCTAGTGCCTGATTTTGTTGTGTAGAAAACTGGTGCTTTATTTTAAAAAAAAAGAAAGAAAGAAAACTGTAATTCCTGCTGAAAGATCAGCGATATGTAGTGATTTCTAATGGATTTCAGTGTGTGGTCTGTGATGGAATGTGTTGTTCCTAATGGTTCTTTAAGGATTATCTGTATTTTTTTCTTAAATTTTTTTTCTTAATGATAATGATGTAAACACCAGTGAAGCCCATGTTGATTTTAATGGACAAACATTAAAACCCTTTTTTTTTTTTTTTACTTTTCAGCAGGGATATGGGCTCACACCAGACACAAACATCCGTCTTTGCTTGTCACATTACATAACTGGAATTCTGTGTTCAGTTTCATAAGACACACATAAAGAAAGAAAGAAAGAAAGAAAGAAAGAAAGAATACTAGAGTTAAAGGTCATCCGTCATCAGATCTGAACTTTCTGTGCCTCGAACAGTAAAAGGCAAAAAGCATTCATGTTGTAGTTTTTATGTGGAAAAAACAAAATGCATGGGCATTTTTAAAAATTCATTAAACACTTGAGATTAGGTTAAAGGTCAACTGTACTGTGATAAATAAAAGAAACTCGTGAAAAACTGAACATTAGGCTGCATTTTTATTTCATCAGCCTCTCGGGTAATAATACAAGTTTTATTATTTGAATAAATGTAATTTTCAATTAAAGGTGTTTCATTTTCTCATATAATTATAAGAATATATGTAATATTGATTATATGTAAAAACATGTCACCCATCACATCAAATCAGGTACTAAGTGGCATTTTGTGTGATTAGAGTTAAGTGTATTTTCAGATTCCTGGTTCAAAATCTTTGACATGAAGTCACACAAAATTATTATTATTATTATTATTATTATTATTATTATTATTATTATATAAACCCTAATATAAACAATATTCTAAACTAGTATAAGAACATAGAATAAAAGATACCTGGACATGACACTGTGTGCCGTGTGATTCCTGTTTAAAAGCTATCCTGTAGTCGTGGTAAAGATGTTACTCTGTTTCAACAAAAAAGAGATTTTGCTGAAACTACTAAAATTTGTTAAAGAACCGGAAGGATAGGGGTGAGCCATCATTTTTGAGCAAGAAATGTGGTGGAAAAACATCCTAAATGAGCGGGATGGGAGATCACTTAAACACTTTGAAATCAAATCATAAAAAACAAACTAATTTTTAATAGTGAAGGTAAGAACATTTCCACACAAACAATGTGATGATAATTCACAGCATTGGAACTAAACAGCTTTATAGCCTTAAGAAAATCACTTATCCCTGAGGCTAATCGAAAAAAAAAATGCTTTAGTTTGCTAGGAAGCATAAAAAATGGACTGTGTAGTAATGGAAAAAGGTCATGTGACCTGACGAGTCCAGATTGACCCTGCTCCAGAGTGATGGGTGCATAAGGGTAATCGATCACAGGGCGATGTACCCATCATGCCTAGTGGCTGCTGTACAAGCCTGTGGGGTCAGTGTTATGATCTGGGGTTGCTCCTGTTGGTCAGGTCAATAACATTATTTGCCCAATAAATGAAGTCAGCTGACGAGCTGAATGTACTGAATGACCAGGTTATCACATCTATGGAGTTTTTTCTCCCCCCTCATGACACGTCCATATTCCAGGATGACGATGCCAGGATTCATTGGGCATTAAACACAAAAGTGTTTATTGATCATTTATGAATTTATTGTTTTCTATGTGTGTTTCTATGACAGATTATTTCTTTCCAATGTGTTTTATTTAAGTAAAAATTTAAGTAATAAAAGTGTCATTTCTGTTTTTAAAAACAAAGTCTTTCTTTTCTTCATCATTAACACTAGAGGGAAGCATTTGCTTGAAAAATTTAATATAACTTTTCCGTCCACATGAACAAATTATCACTTTTGCTTTAAGCTCTTCTCTGACTTTTTTTTCACTGATAATACGTGATGGAAACCAAATCGTACGCGGTCTCGAGCGAACGTTGAGGCCGACCTTGTGCACGAGCTCCGGAGCATCACATATTTGCCTGCATGGTTTCTATTTACATATGGACATAATCCACAGGAAGATAAATGGCTTCTTTCCCTGCCTGCTCTCACCACACATTTCCATGTATTTAAAACAATAACTTCGAAGATCTCATTCCATCGTAACGCAAAGCAAATCAAGAGTTCTTTTTTTTTTTTTTTTTTTTATTTCCACAAGAGTTGAACATGAAAAAAAAAGGAATGCAAAATAAGATGTTGTGTGGCTGGAACCTGTAAAACCGTGGGTTCTCCATTGCTATAGAAACCAGGCTTACGCTGCAGTCATATGAGAGATAATGTCACATTCAGGCTAAAAATACTGTACAACTGTGGGAGAAGTCATGGAATTAAACCAGTGAAATGTTTATTTATTTTTAATATGCAAAAATTTCATCAAATTTCACCAACGCAAATATGTGATAAATGAATAAATAGATTAATTTTCCAGTCTCAAATGCATTTACAATGTTTTTTTTTTCTTTATTATATTAAAATAACACTGAAAATACTTACAGGCAAAGGCATGATACAAATCTGTTACTCTCAGAACAACCACGCATACAAACAATACCGTGCTAACTCATCCAACAATGAGTAGTACATAAAGGAAATCTGTATAATATATATATATATGTGTGTGTGTATGTGTGTGTGTGTGAGGGAAAGAGAGAGGATTAGACATGATCCTGATCCATCTGATTGCTCTGCAGCTCTGCTGAAAGCTGTTCTACGGCACTGCTAATAGCAGCGCGGACCAAAGACAAAGCCGTCTGAGCGAGCACGATCTCGGAAAAGCGACTCTGCGAAGTCTTTAACGTGTAGCAGGATCCGTTAAGCGAAACGAGCGGCGACAGCGTGCCATATTGCGGAGTTGTGCTTTCAAACAGCTCATCGTTTTCTTCTTCCGATGAGTGAACGTCTTCTATCGTGATGACGGGTTTGAATCTAAAAACATTTTCATTTTCAACAGGACCATCGACTACCATATGGTCCGTAACCAGATCTTCTGGAGACGTCCTAGGATCTTCCGGCTCCAAGACCCCTGTTAGCGGAACCTCGTTAATCTCTATCTTGGTGTCCTCATCATTCACAAGACACAGGAAGTGGGATTCAGACGGATCTTGGTGATTTTCATGGACGAACACAGCGTTTGAGTCAACGTTCACTTCTACGTTCAAGGAAATCATTTCTATAACCTCATTTTTGGGATCTTGTGATTCCGAACTGGTCACGTCCTCGTCAATCCCACTTGATTCGTTCTGCTGTTCATCCACAGCTGCTGGTTCCGCAGTGCCAGATCTACACTGATCAACACTTCTTTCTGAGGATATTTCTCTGAATGTATCATTATGTCCATGTTCATTAAGTTCTTGCTTGCCTTTGGATGAATGTTTTTTAAAGATGCGCCACATTCTCACCTTGAGCTTTCTTGCACTAATCCTCTTCACCGGCTCTTGTTTGTGTTTTGTTTTACAGGAATCACTTGACTGGGTCAGAAGTTCCTCATCTTGGATGCTTTTGTGTGTCTTGTCGTGAGAGTTTTCCTCAGAATCCTCCACAGCTTTCATTCCCAACTCCTTTCTCCTCCGAACACAGGAGAAAATTCGTCGAATGGTCTCTCCAGCTTTGCTTCTTCTCCGCCTTTTCTTCATGCTCTGCTCCAAATTTGATGTTGCTTCCAAACACTCATCTTGGAGATCCATGCACATTCCTCCATCAACTTCTGTAGCTGGGACACTTTCAGGGCTTTCAGGACTTGTCAAGTCGCTTTGCTCGTGTTTTGCGGCGTCCATTGGTGCATCATCGTCGTTGTTGTGCCATCTCTGCTTTCTTGATTTCCTCTCAACTTGACCTGGAGATATGGATTTGCCCAAGAGAAGTCGTGGAGGTCCTGTTAGTTTTCTCTTCAAACCTGTTTTCTCCTGGAACTCTGCACCGCTGCTTTCTTCAGTCTCCATCAGTTAAGAGGCAATAAGGTTCCTCCAAGAGCTGTAAGGAACCAGTATCCAGTTCCAGAGATATCAATGGGATAAACTGATGAAATTGCTGCGAGGCAACAATGACAATAATCAGGTTTATATCAAAATGACATTTACCTTCATTTTAATTAGATTAGAATATATTGAATTTCATGAAGACTAATCAGCTCTAATGTTAACAGTAAGAAAATGTTTCTGATTTCAAGATTTTATCATGCATTTACAGCAAGCCATCACAAGCCAATGGTTTAAGGAGTCTAGAAGGAGTCACTGGATAATTATAGGTTCTTTGCATCCAAAATGTGTCCTTATTGACAACATTTATGATAAGAACATTTCTTTAGGTTCTAATGGGTTTCAGTAGCAACTTTACAGATTTTCCTAAAAATAAACCAAGCAAAGAACACCTACAGAGTTTAATATTTAACATATTTAACATTACTCTGTTTAGATCCAGTGGTTCTTTAAGGGTTCTTTGGTGGTGCGTTGGATGATTACAGCTTCCTTGCTCACTAAAATGATTCGTTTCTGAACCCTTTTGATTTTCTTCCTAACATTTGGCATCTTCAGGAATGCTCTCCTAGAAGGACATCCAGATTACACTTACTGTAGATCTAAGGGATCTAAAATCTCAAATAGTTTATTCCATTACTCGCTTGTTGGCTTTATGGTTGAATCCTTAAGACTCAATTTTAAAAAATGGGTTCTATTTGAAAGACCTTCTAATGGGTCAGCACTGTTGTTGGGTTTTGCATCAAGCCTTTAAAGCATTATGTATTATTAAGAGACTTTGTGACATTGGTTCTTCATAGAACCTTAAAACATTCTAAGAATGTCTACAGTTCTATGAACTTGGAACACAGATGGTTCTCCAAGTGTTCACTGGATAAGTAAGAAATCGTAGCTTCTAAAAATTACTTGTTACATGGTTGCATGGCAAACGGAAAAAAAGAAAAAGTGTGCGCTTTATATTCTTAACATTTTTTCAATATTAAACTAAAGTATGATTCTAAATGAAGCTGTTTTTCTTTCTCTGCTATAAGATTAAATAAAGAACCAGAGTACATTTAATTCTTGGGTTTATTGCATGTACAGATGTTCTTGGGGCCTTCTTTAATGGGTTACTGAAGAATTATGGCTTCTTAGCCTCAAAAATCATGATGGCTACATTTTCCAGCCGTGTTCCATCCAGTCACTATCTTGTTTAGCAGTTCTCACCTAGCAGCCAGTTCCTCTTTCTAAGAATCGGTGAGTGTGAAGGCTGACACCTACGAGTCCACATGTTTTCAATGCATTTTCAATCCTTTCATCAGGATTCCAATTTCAGCCTCCAACATCAGGGACAACACTTTACCAGAGTGCAACACAGACAGCAAATACATTCTTTATTTGGAGGAAGGAAGGAAACTGTTTCACATCAGTAGTAAATCAGGTATTCTAAATAGCTTTTTATTATATTAATGCTTATTTTTTAAATTGCAGGTATAAAGAAATTCAAATTAATTGTATCAGGGGGCAGTGGTGGCTCAAACGGTTAAGGCTCTGCGTTACTGATCGGAAGGTTGGGGGTTCGAGCCCCAGCAGTGCCATGCTTCCATTGTTAAACCCTTGAGCAAGGACCATAACCCTATTTGCTCCAGGGAACGATGTATTCTGGCTGACCCTGCTCTCTAACCCAACTTTACAGTGGAAAGAAATATTACTGTACTGTAAATCTTAATCAAATAGAAAGAAAAAAAATCATATCTTTGCTAAACTGAATTATAGCACTGCTGAACTGAATCCTAATGGTCCTAAACTGAACTATATAACTAAAATAAGTTATATAACTGTGTTTATAAGTTATATAAGAGTTTATTTGATTCATATTGGTGCTGAACTGAATTATATTGGGGTCAAGCTGAATCATATACGTGCTGAACCGAACAAATGTGTGGACTATCTAATCATACTTATTTTTCCCATGTTATGTTTCACTTTCGATAATTTTCTTTGGACTGTGTAAAGATGCTTTGTGACAATGACAATTGTTAAAAGTGCTATAGAAATAAAATTGAATTGAATCATATTGGTGCCAAGCTGTATCACATAGATGCTGAATTTAATTATATCTATGATGAACTGAATCATGCCAGTGCTGAACCGAACCATATTGGAGCCAAACTGAATCATGTACATGCTGTACTGAATCTTATCCGTAGTGATAAGCCTGCGTATTTACTGACACTGTGTCCATGATGAACAGCAACGCAGGTAAATACAGACGCAGGAGGTTTTTTTCCATCTGGAAGCAGGTGTGCGGACTAAACTTAATTAACCTTTTATGCTCTTTTGTTGAAATAGGAACAGATATATTGCTTGCACACACACACACACACACACACACACACACACACACACATATATATACACAGTTACTTAGTTACTTCACAAGGCTCAGGAATCGATAAAAATAGTCAGAGCTCTTTTTCTTGCACCTTTAACCTCATTTAATGTGTGAATATTAATGAAGACGTAAATCGATGAAGTCACATGGCTTTCGGAGGTTATAAATACCCTGTTATCACTAACGTTATCTAACATAACTAGCTCGCTTTTGTCACAAACTGACACGAGTGAGATTTCCATGATTGTTTTCACAGTGACTTACAATGAGTTTAAAATATTTGATCATTATAATACAACAAAAATAATGATTTACCATTAAAAGAATCCTTGAGGAATAGCATTTCCATAAAATTAGATATTTAGCTTAAAACACAAGTCGTACAGCAGAAAGTTAATTTTCATCATCAATCTGTCAGAGTAACCACACCCCTAAACAGTTTGATAAGAAGTCCTAAGAAAGTAGCTGTTTTGCTGATGCAATAATAATAGTAAATAATAATAATAATAATAATAATAATAATAATAATTTATACAGTCTTTAACATTTTATTTTATCTTATAACTATAAATGTGCAGAGGAAACACAGCTGTTCTGCAGAATAAAGTTTCCAGCCTGTAAGTTTGTATGTAACAGAGCATCAGATTTTAGTTAAAGCATTAAAAAGCTTTAAAAACCCACGAGCATCATCACTATCACCTACCTGCGTACTGGAGCGCGCACTGAAGGAGCTCGATGTGTGAGTGCATGTGATTGTATGTGTGTCCGTGTGTGTATATGTGTGTATGTGTGTGTGTGTATGGTAGAAGCTCTGTTTGCACCATGCGCTCATCAGTTTCCATAGCAACCGGCTGACTGACAGTTTTCCCCACGTCGTCATCCCAATGGCTTTTATAGCAACGTTGTCACCGACGTCACAAACAAATCATCCAAAAGTCAATATTTCATCAAGACAAAAAAAAAAAAAGGTTTTTATTAGGTTTAACCCTTTAAATGCCAAAGTTAACTGGACAGAGTGTGAAAGGTTGCAGCCACACGGCCACGCATCAGAAGAAAAAGCTAATGGAGATGATAATCTTATTTACATTTCTATCCATGATTACACAACTATTGTCTAGTCCTTCACCTTTACAGAGAGTGAACAAATAGAAAATCTGCCTAAAATGAAATGAAAATAATGAAATTATATGAAAATGTAAATAATGTTTAATAAGCATACTGTATGTGGAAGTGAATAACCCATGCCAAAGAATCACATGTAGATGTAAATGAATCGAGTGTAAGAATCACATGTGGAACAAAATGATCCATGTTAATCATGGTTATGAATCACATGACATGCAAAAATAAATTAATAATTTAAAGGAATCACATGTGGAAGTAAATGAATCATGGTTATGAATCATATGTGTAAATAAATGAATTGTTTTAAGGAATCATATGTGGAAGTAAATGAATGACTGCTATTAATCACATGTGAAAGTAAATGGATCATTGTTATGAAATGTGGAAATGAATCATGTTAAGGAATCACATGTAAAAGTAAATGAATCATGGTTATAAAATCACATGTAAAAGTAAATGAATCATTTTAAGGAATCATATGTAGAAATAGTGGAAATAAATGAATCATGGTTATAAATCACATGTAAAAGTAAATGAATCATGGTTATGAATCATATGTGGAAGTAAATGAATCATGATTATAAATCACGTGTAAAAGTAAATGAATCATTTTATTAAATCATAGGTGGATGAATAAAGGTCATGAATCACATGTGGAAACAAATTATCACATGTAGATGTAAATTAATCAAGTATAAGAATCACATGTGGGCTTAAGTTAATCATGTGTAAGAATCTCATATAGAAGTAAATGAATCTACTGTAAAAAATAATATCTGGGAGTAATGAAATCATGTGTAAGAATCACATGTTGAAATAAATGAGTTGAGTGTAAAACAAAGAGTGACATGTGGAACTAAATGGTTCATCTAAACAAATCACATGTGGAAGTAAATGAATCATGGTTATAAATCACATGCTAAAATAAATACATTGCGTTTAAGAATATGTGGACATTACTTTATTATTTTAAGCACCACTTATGAAAATAAATGATTAATTAAAAAAATGGTGGAATTGTGTTTAAAAATCACATGTGGAATGAATGAATGAATGAAGGGTACGAATGAGTGAAAAAAGGAGTTACTTATGAAGGTAAATAAATAATCAGTATCATCATAATTATAAGTGGAAAAAATAATCATGTTTAAGAGTCACATGCAAAAATAAATTAATCACTTAAACAAAACACACACGTGGAAATGTACGCGAGTGGATAATTTAGTTGCAGGAACATTTTTACTGATATATTTTAAATAGACTTGACTGAGCACGACAGAAGATCAGAAAACCCTGATGATTAGGATACAAAAATAATATCATCTAGTTAACTGTGAAATTTAATCACACACTCATTACATTATCACATCACACACCCTTATGGTTTAGATTTTCACCCAGAACTTGCATGTTCATTAACAAGTGTGTGTGTGTGTGTGTGTGTGTGTGTGTGTGTGTGTGTGTGTGTGTGTGTGTGTCATCTGGGCTATTTATAGTTAGCTTTCCACACTCTTTCTAGTGGTGCTTCAAAATCATAAAATCATTCTTAGGTTTTATTCTTTATATACTGTAAATAATAATAATAATAATAATAATAATAATAATAATAATAATAAACTCCAGATGCTATTTTAGCCTTAAAGCCTGAGTGCTAAAAACACAAGAACAAGAAAAATCGTAAAAATGTTTGCAAACCTTCACTGTTAAACTAAATCACAGGAATATGATATAATAAAGTTCAAATAAAATATTTTTATTAGTCTTTATAGAATGTAGAATTATGTGTCATGTCACATTAAATCAGGTAATAAGTTGTATTGTTGGTGATTTGTTGTATATTATCAGAATCCTAGTTCAATATTCCAGCTATATGTCACAAGATATAGAGATTTAACAGGTGGGGGAAAAATCCACCAGCATGGATAGTGTTCTTTAAAGTGCTTTATAACAATGCTTAGGATTAAAACTGTGGAGATTTATTAACGGTTTCTGCCCAAATTGAAAATTTGATACGTTTCACCTATTGGGCAGTAACCTAACCTGTGTGACTTGTTACCTGACCTGATGTCATGGGTCACACTGCATAATATAATGTTGCTCAAAATAAT
>JAQKPX010000020.1:18444918-18457865 GCA_030068255.1 Clarias angolensis
ATTAAAATGGCAAGATATATAATTTTGTAACATAAATAATACAGTTCTCATTATATTATTATATAAAAAGTAAAGAAAAAAGGTTTTTTATAGAGAAAAAAAAAGACAAAATCTCCTTAAATCTCTTTAAATACTTAGATGCATCTAGCGTAAGTTAAAAAATTCTATATTTTACTCATGCACACTGTTTGCTGTTTAGTGTACTGTATACGAGGGGTGCCATTAATAACGGACCTGACTCGACAGTTTCACGTCTCTCCTGAGAACAGCTCCAGATGTCTGATGTAATCATGTGTAAACGTGTTCAGTGTGCTGTGATGTGTGGAGATGTTCACCTGCTCAGTCCAGAGGAGCGTCTGGATCCACTCTGGGTTCCTCGCGCCCTGTTCTCGTTAGGATCCGTTCGTGCGCTTGAGCACTTCCTGTATGTGGTCACGC
Organism: Clarias angolensis; assembly: GCA_030068255.1. Classification (NCBI taxonomy): domain Eukaryota; kingdom Metazoa; phylum Chordata; class Actinopteri; order Siluriformes; family Clariidae; genus Clarias; species Clarias angolensis. The sequence continues at coordinate 18,445,357 of JAQKPX010000020.1, forward strand.
TCTCACACCGCCTGGGTCTGAGGAGCACTAGGTGAGTTTAGCGCTAATCGTTAAAAGTGTGGAGGCGGAGAATCAGATTGGAAACAGAGATGTTTTTCAGTTACACATTATTCTGACCATGAAATGACCTTGAAGCCAAGGTCTTGAGCAATATGGGATTAAGAGAGCAGCACCATCTGATAAATCTGATTTATTTCATGCTGAAATTTATATTTTGGCAGAAACAATAGTCTATGCTGGATCAAGTGCTGTTCTACATGTGTGGAGACCATTTTCATAAATTTAACCAATAATTATTCATGCAGTGATGTATTGAAGATACTCAAGTTCCTTACAACACTTGCCAACTTCTTATTTACAGCATATATTGTTATATCATTTGTTTGACAACAAAGACAAAAAAGTCTGTATTTTCTATACCACTATTTTTTATTTTTATTTTAAAAGGTGAGTGTTTATGTTCAAAAGTGACGTCGTTAACCCTGATTCACGTCACATGTATGGTGTGCACATCCTGATTTTGAATACTTATCTGCACATAAATATTTAAATTGAGGCTGTAAATAAAAATAAAAAATAAATAAAATAAAACTCTTAAGCCGATGTGTTCTACTTCTTCCCACTGCCTGAATCCCATTTCAGATATTTTTTTCTTTATCTGTACTCTGGAGTAAAGTGCTAAAAATCCTGCTGTGCTGTTTGCTCTATTCTCATACATTTTAAACACGGCGAGGATGGCATATTGGACACTCGAAATCCTTCTTCTTAGGAACCCGGTGGTTTCTCGGTGAGTCCCTGCCACAGCAGTGCGGACGACAGCCATCCCCGAGCACGTTCCTCTGTCCCACTTATGTCAAGAGTCAGGACTCGATAAGAGGGTTCTAATAAAACAGGGCTCTGAGGATGTGCTTTAATAAATCACTCACCGGAGACCAGAGGAGGAAAAGAAGTCTAGTGAAGTCTGCTGAAGTACCGTACCAGTGTACCAGTGGCACAGGCTGTATGTAGGACACTTATTAATGATTGTTTTATATTTTGTAGGAGGAACTTGTTGGATTTTCATATCACAAAGAAACATCTATTTTGGGAATCAGAACAGCTGCAAAGTGAAAACACAACCTTGACTCAGCCTTTTTTTTTGCATGAATCAGTAAGGCCTGGTCCAGACCGCAGGCAAATCTGATTGGTTCTATAAATCTGATCCTGAGCCCAAATCCGACATGTTGTTGACCTCTCTGCATTGGTTGCTATGGTAACAGCACTGGAAACTTTCCAGCACGATATTTCCTCATATCACCCTGTTTCTGTACACTCCCTCTAGCTTTCCCTGTCCTGGTGCACCTCCCCCCCCCACAAACAGCTATCAGACATGTGTCCTTGTCCTCTGTCCAGGGACTACTGCTCCCCATTTCCATACTGAGCTTAATCCAGGAGGTTAATCTAGCCGCACATAAACTTCAAGGGTGTAACTTTTACATACTTGGTGGTAATGGCATCAAAAGCAGATAAAACGAACCTCCATGACCCCCTAAAGCCCTGCAAATTAACTTTATACAAAAACATTTATTTATTATTAATTACAGCCGTACCTTAGCATTTGTTCCGGAGGCGAGGTTTTAAAAGCAAATGTCGTATTGTGAAACACATTGTCCTATAGGAAATAATGTAAATGCAGATAATCCGTTCCAGCCACCCAAAAATATTACCAATATTACAAATTTCCAACATTAAAGCCATATTTTTTAATATAAAAACAATGAAAACATTTAGAACAGACATGTAAATGAAGTAAATATATGAAATAAATAGACATTAAACCTCACTTAACCTTAATTCATGATTCCTCCCGGCATCGGCTGCTTTAAAAACCAAACTGAAAGCGTCTCCCTTTTCTTCTTGCTACCGTAATTGATAACATTCGTGGGACCCCATACTACTACGTCTTCACTACATCTTACACAAAATGAAAAAAACCCAAACAAACACTACGTAAACTTGCTTCACTTGGCTTTCCACTGACGTACAGTAAACAAGTTTTGAGTGGCTCCGGGACGTAAATGAAACTTAGCCGGTGTTCGCTCCAGCTCAGTTTGGTCACTCGTATGCTGAAAATGCTTCCCTTTTTCAAGCAAATTTCTTGCAAAGTTTGTAAGGCAAAAACACTTAAGCTTGTATGCTGAGGTACCTCTGTATTTAATTCCATCTCCATTTCTTCCACCATCTTTTTTAAACCACACATCCATTTCCATACCACAAATATCAGCTTCATTACGGTTGCGGTAACGTAATGGACAGTTTGAAATCCGATTCAAGCGGGTAGAGCGTCCAGACTGAGACTCATCTTTGGGAATCTAATCTGATTTTGAGGATTAATAAATCTTACTTTTATTAATTTGTCTGTGTAATTAACCATTAAAACTGGATATTAAGAAAGAAAGAAACAAACAAACAAATAAACATTCTAGGATCAAGTGCTATTTCAAATTAAACCTAAGGTTTAGGAGACACAAATAGGACTGCAGGACCTCTTCAGGACCCTTTAAGGGTCCCATATGAACACAGGTCTTGGAGCTCCCTCAAAGCATACTGTATGGATTTACAGTATGTTAATGAGTGACCCCTGTGCCATGCCCCTCCATAGAACAGCAGCAAACCTTTAGAGGGCCTCTAATTACATGAGGTCATAGTGTAGGGCAGAACAATTCGGCTCAGGTGGCTAATGTGCTTGGTTGTTCGTTTGGGGATCTGAGGATCAGGGTTCAAGCCCCGCTGTGAGTGGTTGCCACACCCCATACTACCCAGCCACTGCATGCAGTGCTGGTCCCCTGCCTGGTTAAAATGGGACGGTGTGCAATCAGGAAGGGCATCCTGTGTAAAAACCTGTGCCGAAGTTGTGTGCGGATCAGATGGTCCCTTAACAGGAGCAGCCAAAAGTATGTTTTTTTTGTTTTAAAAAAAATACAAAGATAAAAATGGAGGCACACTGTAGACCAATCAGAATGTCCAAAAAAATAAATAAATAAATAAATAAAAACGATTGGATAATTAGTCTTTATATTAAACTCATGTTTATGAAGCCATCACAAAGTAATTAGTAATAGTATGCTGAGTTTTAAGTCACAGTTCACTGCACAGACGTCTGATCAAGCTCCTGCTCACCAACCCCCCAACCAAACACACACACACAGATTTAAATGGAGGCTTTCTTAAAGATGACCTGATTAGCCGTTTGTTACACCAGGAGCTCATCAGGTAAAAGTGCCGCGGTGCCCTTTAGCGAATCGTAGCTGCACAACGTTTAGTGAGACGATATGCAAATAGAGCTCCGGTAAAACAAGACGACCTATATTAACCTGATTTCACAAAATGTCATCTCTTATTTCATTAGCATTTATAGAGCGGTTATAAGATGCTCCAAGTGATTACAAATGTTTCTGCTGCATAGATTTACAGTACGGTGCAAAAGTTTGTGCACCTCTGGTGTATAAGAAGAGGAAAGGAAATGTGATTTACATTAAGTTGTATAGTGTGTTTGGATTCGTAGATTTTGCAACAACAAAAAAAATGATCGGATGTTTTAAGACAAATAGATTTTTGTCATATTGCGCGCGATACTAATCACTGATAAACACAAAATTCTTCTTTACGCATTATTATGTACAATGTATAATCAGCGGTGGAAGATTAACAAGTACATTTTAGTGTACTTAAGTACATATTTCACATTTCTGTGCTTTACTTATTAATTTTATTCTTTCGTTATCTACAGTAATGGTGTTTTGTATGTAACTCCATTTTACACACTCCAAAAACGTATCATTTCCCTCTGGATAATAAATGAACAAATAAATAAATAACCAAATATATTTTTTTGCCCAGAATGCATATGTAATACAAAATTCTTTCCCTCAGTTTACAGTATTTAAAGGGAAAAAAAGCAAATTGACTCTAGTCACAAACAAAAATTATCCCGAGGCTCTTGATCGAAAATAAATCCTTCATTTTATTATTATTATTTTTTTAACCCATGTAACCTTAACTGATGTTTACTCTGGCATTTTATTCACAGCTTGTGTTTATGACATTCTGTTAAAAAAAGAAAAGAAAAAGAAAAGACCTTGTAACTCAGAAAGCCCTGTAGTCAAACATTACTTTATAGCATGCAATCACCGGCTTCAGGCTCCAATTTCACTGAATGCTGTTATTTTTCACCCTTATTTTAAAAGCTCAGCTGGACTGATAAGGCCGATAAAACACGTCTCTGAAGTGCCGACCCGAGCCTGAGTGAATCAGCAGCACTTTCAAGCCTGTCGAGGCTCCCTGGCTGTTTTTTAATGAGGGCCTCAATTCATGCGAGGAAGCTGAAAACCCTGAGAATGCGTTCATTCTTCTTTCGGCGTAATGGAAGTCTTTCTTTTTCCCCCTTAATGGCAGCGTCCACTCGATAATCCCTTGATGCAGTGGTCTGTTTGAAATGTGTGATGTGCGATGCGGGGCAGATCGGACGCCATTAGGAGAATGGATTACATAAACAGTAGGGGGAAGAAAAGAAGCGGCTTGGATCCTATTGAACCGAGGGGGGGGTATTATCAGATCTGTTTCCAGAGGTGCCGTAATGAAGCGAGGTCTAACTAGTGGTCAAATAGGACGATGATGCGTACGTGTTTCTCTGTTGTTCGATTGTCCTCGTTCTTGAAGTGAAAAGCACAGCTGGTCAAATTTCAAATTATAGAGCACTGGAGACTCCTTACATGAATGTTAAATAAATGTCTCTTAAAAGAAGAAAAATGTACCTCTTCAGTGAATAAGCCATTTGTGCATCGAGTGATCGCTGTGTGAGTCCCTGAGAATGAGCTGTTACCATAGAAATAATATTGTAGTAGAATAAACATAATGATTTAAATCTCGAAACAAAAACATTCAACATGGAGAACACTAGCTGTGTTTAGTATTTAGATCAGTTTCTAAGTAACACATCTTTGGAAAAATTTATCATACCTTTGAAGTTATGTTTTTATAATACATTTTATGCCTTTTGGTTTTATAAAAGAAAAAAAACATAATATATGCTAGCTAGTTACATACTGTAGATAGTAAAAATGACTCAACTTAACCCATCATATTAAAGACACTGTATGCTTAATGCATGAAGAAAGCAGAAATAAATTATAGTGCAGAAAATAATTCTAATTGAAAAAAAAATTATTACGAGCAAGCAATATTTCATTATTGTTGATATTGATGTAAAGACTTGTCATATTGCACCAAGATGAAAATACAAAGTATGAAAGTATTGTAGCTAAAGTAAGCAAGCAAATTAGTAAGTAATAAAAGTAATAATGAGTAAGTAATGAAATAAATATGTAAGTAGGTTAGTAAAGTTAGATTTTAGTAAGTAATGTAAGAAAAGTAAAAAAAAAAAAAAAAAGCAAGCAAAGTGTGTAACTACATCATTAGTGTATAAACATAATGCAATAAGTAACATACAATAGATAACATAGGATACAGAAAGGCATACAGTATGTCAGTAAATAAGTAAAGCATGTAAGCAGGATCTTAAAATATGCTAGTAAATAAAATATCTAAGGAATTAAATTACTTTTGGGGTTTTCTGACACGTTTCCTTTGATGGTATTAACTTTCCCACGGTTTTCTGTCTTTGCCCCACCTACTTCCTCCTCATTCCTTATATGGCAATACTCCTTATGAGTCATTTCCCTTTAATTTGTTTCCCTGGATTTCCACAGCACATGTACAGTAAATGGATCATGCTCATTTGATATAACAACAGACGGACATGACACGGTGGTGTAGTCAGGAAATGGCCGAGGACTTGAAAAACCTCTTCTTCTGTCAATAAACTAGACAACATTCAGACACCATCCATCGTGCGTGTGTGTGTGTGTGTGTGTGTGTGTGTGTGTGTGTGTAATAACAACAAAATGATAAAACACTGTGTACAGTGTGTCCTATAGCTCTCCAGACCCACAGAATACTAACAAAAAGAATATTCACTGTCGTGTTTAAACTGTGCTCCCCGACCTCAGTGTTCGATTTAAACCAAAGAAGAAAACTCTAAAATATGAGACCAATGCAGAAGTGCTAAAACATGCAGTTCCTTGAATGACCAGTAGGATCCAAATTTAGTCTATCTCCATAGGCCACAATACTAAAATGTCTAACATTACAATAGAAGTCAACATGTTTACAACCTGGTGCAAAAAAAAAAGGTTTCATCTTAAAATAATAATAAATAAAAATTATATATATATATATATATATATATATATATTTGTACAATTATAATTTTAGCCACCGTAGCATTATGTCACTGTATACGTCTGTGTACATCTCTAATTTCCCAGCAATGCTAGCGGCTATGATAAAGCGAATTCTAGTACTAATGGCAATAATAGTCGCGATGCTAGCAGCAATGATAATGGGAATGTTAGCTCTAGCGGTAATGCTAGCGGCAATGATAGTGGGAATGCTAGAACTACCAGCAAGGCTAGCGGCAAAAATAAATGCTAGAGGCAAAGACACATTAGCGGCAAACACAACAACAACAATAATGGTGACCTTCAACGTGGCTTTGCGAGCAGTTCTCCTGATTCTATCATTACAAGAAAGCACTTGAGCTGCCCTTTGCATTTTGAGTCCATTTTTAAAAGATGGTGGTGACAAACTTTTAGTTGGTCTTGATGATCCCGCCCCCAGCCCCTTGATGTAAGCGATTCTTTGTTCTTGCCCGGCAAAGTCTTGGTGCCGAAATGGAACCAGTGTTTCTGTCCGAGGGCCGGTGCTTTGTCTGTCTGAAAACAAAAAACACTGGTCTGAACATAGATCCAGAACTGCCTTGATGGGAAAAGGGGTTCAAGCAGTTTGTCCAGTTCTTATACAGTCTTAGGTTTAAACACCATGCTTTATGTTGAACATTAATTGAACCTTCTGATAACCAGAACGATTGTTTATCCATCAGATGTTCATCCATTTGAACAGAAATCTTATATTCCTGCTGAATTTTTCAGTTTTGTCGTAGTGAAAAGGCCCAGGATATTTAATTAGACCTGTGTATTGAATAAATGATAGAGGTTTTGCAGAACTGCCAGTAATAGTCGACGTAAATTACAGATGAAAATTACAGATGACTCATGAGTGGTTTTCAAACCGTGATGTGCAATTTTCTTTTACTCCTCTACATTTCCCTTTTCCCTTTTAAAATATCAATTTTGCCTTTGCCTTTCTTTTCATCTAAAATCTCATTCCACTTTCAAACACTGTGGAGACTTTGAAGCCCAGGGTTATTAAATCAGGTATAGAAACTCTAGCACAAATCATTATTATTATTATTATTATTATTATTATTATTATTATTATTATGATTATTATTATTAATTAACAAGCTGAAATCACTCCTGGGTCAATGTTGCTGCTCATTCTGTGCAAGTTACATATATATTCCATATATTTCTGCTTTATTTAATATTTTATTGTAACTTGTAAATCTGCACATTTGATCTTTTTTTATTTTATTTTACATTTTTCTTAGTGCAATTAGTTAGTGCAAAAATTTTTATTGCAGCAAAATATTTCTATCTTTCTATATTTCTATCCTATCATACCTTTCCTTTTTAGCAAAAGTATATAGTGCCAAATAAACCAAAAAAAAAAAAAAAAAAATAGAACATGAAAAATATATATATATTTTTTTATAAATTAACTGCATATGGGCAACATAGGAGCAAACTGCAAAATATGTCCACCGTGTCAAGGACAAATGTAAAGTAGAGTAAATACATTTTCATCGTATAGTAATGGTAAATTGGATTGGATTGGATGGATTTACATTTTCATAAAAATATTTTGTCCCTTTCTCAACAATATACAGTATTTTGGTTAATCAGAAATTAGTCTGTCAAAAATGTGGCAGAAATTATGAGCACATGTGCAATCAGACATCTGTGGACAATGAAAGGGTGGACATTTTTTGTTAATATTTAATAAGCACATGGCAGATCTTTATTTAGCAAAGTGATTCACTGTTGTGTTGAGTGTAGCTGTTTATACACTATTTTATCACATATATTTTCAGCTTTTCAGTGTAGAAGTTTTTATGTTTTTTAATATTTCACTATGACATGGTAAACTTGACAACATCCAACTACAAACATGACATGATGAAAAACAGGAAATATAACCATAAATACCTAAATGCACTTATAGCAGTTATTTCAACCTAAATGGAAGAAAGACAAAATGATGGTGATGACGTCACTGATGACATAAACTAGTTTCTTAAAGAGGGAGTTCCCCCAAAATTACAGAGTGAACATCAATTTCAGGAAAAGAAGAAATTGCATTTCAAAAGACTCATAATTGTCTCTTTATTAGTCTCTTGAACTCAACTCAATTAACCCTTGATATTCAACCCTCCTAAATAAAATAAACAATCCTCCAAAAATATAAAGCATTCCTAATGTTGTTGGTCTGTTTGTCAAGGCAAAGTGCTCGATGCGCAACAAACAGCCTATAAATAAACTTCATTATTAACCACACACAGGTGTGACCACTCACTCGTTACCCGCTCGTTCCCGCCTCCCATTCACTGCGACCACAACCCACTGCATAATTATAGAATAGTTTATGATAATGAGCACAATTAATATACAATAACACAAAACGTACGATGAGTGATTTACACCAAATACAGCATCAAACTGGTTTCCGTAACATCGAATACACTAGAAGGTATTTGTAGAGGATCTTAAACTCTTATTCAAGGTTCTTCATACAGTATTCATAGATTTGTGTATGTGGATCGTTTTCAAATTAAACCACATTTTATTTGGATTCAAAGATCAAGGTTAGTCTTGTTAAATGATCAAGTTTTAACCTCCTGGCAGAGGCGACCATGTTTGGCAATAAATAAATAAATCCTGTACTTAGCTGAATGTATAATGCCTTCACTTGTAGCATTAAATTTTGGGAGTTTTGTGCAATGTATTGATATTAATTTTATATTTGTGGTCATTGCCTGATTAAAACTCCACCACTATCAAGTCTTAACCTTCTCGAAGATGCAACAAGGATTTCCGGTAATTATTATAAGCACTGGGATCTTGGTGGTTAAGGTGTTGGACTGCTGATCAGGAGGTCCCCGGTTTGAGCCCTGACACCACCAGGCAGCCACCGTTTGACCCTTGAGCAATGTCTCTCACACCCAAGTGCGTGAAGCTAGTAACCCGGCCCCATAAGTAACTGCCCCAGAAACATTGGATATACAGTATCTCCATGGTGGCATATATATTTATCTGCAGATATGGATAGATGGACCACCTTCATCAATTATCATAAGCATAAACATTTGGAGTTGGATGTTTAATAAAAAGTATTATTTAGGATTCATATTTCAGGCCACCTTCAGGTATTGAGAGAAACAACAAAGTTGTTAAAATTTTTTTGGCTAAAATGTACAGGTACTTCACAACACCTTACATCTTTAAAAACATGACCATTTAGTTAAAACATTTTGTTCTATAATGATTAAGTGTGTTGGCGCAGGCGCACACTTATTACTCTTCTCTCCTAGAAATTATTGCGCAATCGGTTTTTTATATCCCTAAAACTTTGGACCGTTTCTCGCCCCGCAGTTTTGAGAAAACCCTCACGTATCTTACACCTCGATCGGGAATGGTGTGCTATGACTTTTGGTAAGACTTTTGGTAGGGATTCGTCGAACGGTTTTCCCGAAATTCCCGAAAAACGACCCCATTTTTCCCCATTCATTTCTATGGAATTTTTTTTCGAAAATAGCCCAAAAAAGGTGCCATCCAGGCCATTTTGAAGACCTACCGCTCGGCCATAGTTTGTCGTTGAAACATAATTCAAACTTTAAACGGGTCACAAGACTTTGGACTTTTATGGACCAGGTCCGTGACTCGTTATCTTTTACGGTCGCTTCACGAGAGCAGTTTAAATTTTATGAAAATTTTGATTTTTCATGAAGTTTCGGCCCACTGTCAACTGCCATATTCACAGAGTGTGGAGAATAATTTGAAAAAAAGGACTTTCTCCTTCTTTGCTGCCCAAACCTTTTGCCCTACATGTATAATTTATACATCAAAACGTAGATATCGTTGTCCTCTTTCGTGCAGTCACTTCCTCATTGAGCTCAGATTTACGGTTTTCTCATAAATGCCATCAGAGCGCAGCCTCATCCCTTTCTTTCCCCATAGACGACCATTGTAAAACTGCTCTCAATTGTCGTCTCAAATTTAACATCAGAGGGTGTCTTTACACTGTCACCATGTCAGTATAATACAGGCACGAGGATTCAATATGTTGTAGTCTGGAAGTTCCTGCCACTCACGGTGAAAGAATTGTTGTGATCGGCCCTACGGTTCTCCATTGGGAATCGTTTGTTTGAGAGCTTAATTCCTGTTTCCATGCTCGTTCTCTGTGTCTGTCACAGACGAGCATGCGTAATAGCCACACTCATTAGAACTTTGGTTTCCTCTGCAATTCTAGGTGAAATCACAATCAGGCTGGCATGGTTTCCTCAGTGATGAACTCCTGGTGCTTTCAGTTTCCTGTGCTCGGGTTTGTTACCTGATTGTTTTCACCTGTGTTAGTCCTACTACTGTACATACATAAAAGACTAATATCTAAAGAAAAATTCTTACCCATGCTCCTTTGTTCTCAAAGCCCCAAAGCTCAACTTATAGCTTCAACAATCCAGCAGCTTTGCTAGTTCTTCCAGTGTAGTATCAAATTACTGTATCCTATGACATTTGAAACCTATTTGCATCAAATAACATCTCAGACAAAAGGGTTTCCCATTCCTGAAGCACGCATGCACAACTGGAAAACACAAAGTGGCCCATAATTATGAACAAGCCTCCATTCCAGGAGTGAAGTATAATCAGCTATTCATGCATATGAACATCAAACAAAAGGACCAAAATATTTTGTTTGTGCAAGTGCCACGTTTGATGATTCTCCTGCTAATGAACAGTGAATCTGGAGCACTCGACTCTAAAGCAGTCACCTCGTCCTGCAGTCCAGATATCAAAGCCGATAGACACGCTATGAATGGGTTTGGTGACGAGGGAACGATAAACCTATCGCATTATGCAGAATCAACATGAAGGCAGACTAAGAGAGCCATTTTACTTTCCAAAATCCTATGAATATATGCATACATATAAGGTCCATGAATTCCTTCCTGAAACAGGCCATTTTCTCCCTGACAATGATTATCCAGGCTGCCGTTCTTGCTGCGTTTCCATTTCAGACCTACTTCCTGTAAATTGTGTCTCACCACAAGAACTAGATCTGTATATAGAATTGAGAAATATCCACACACACCTCAGTGTGTCACTGCTGTCGAGTTCAACCTGTAAACTTCCGTGTTAAAAATGTAGGAATAAAAATAAAAAAAAAACTGGATTGAGTGTTCGGATTGTTCATCACCATATCTGGAGCTGATCGAGAGAGTAGAGAGAAAGCTTTGGACCTGCTTCATCCCTTATGAATACGTAACAAGGCTGTGGACTGATTGGCCTCAAACCTCAGTGCTGGTTAGAAAATTGGAAAGAATTGTTCCGACAGATTATTGAGAAGGCAGCGTAGTGCTGAAGCTCATGGAAATTAGTTGTCGCTTATGATTACAATTTTCCTAGTTTGTGTGAAAAAAAGCAACAACAACAAAGACTTGGAAACTCATGGAAGTTTAGTGGGTGGTGTTTAAGTCCGAGCAGTTTTGCTCAAGGCAGGTCTCACCCACCTCTACACACAAACACGTCTCTACTGGTAGACATTCCACAGGAAAGATAAAACACATGCCAGTCTCCAGCTGAGCTAAAGCTCATACAGTGTTATATTTATATATATACAAATAAAGAAATGTAAAATTACATTTTAAAGTTTACATTTTAAGTCATGTTCAATATTGTATGTAGCATTTTTATTTTTTTTTTTTAAAGAAAGAATGAGAGAAATATACGAGACATTTAGGATCTTTTTAATTTATGTATTACCTTTCTTTCTTTCTTTCTTTCTTTCTTTCTAATAAATTTTAGAAAACCATACTGTATAATTATCATCTATGAGATTTGACATCAATCTCATTTGACTCAGTTCTGAATTGGTACAAGTATACCCTAAAGTCAGTTCTGAATTCATTAACATGAAACATTTCCAAATCTGTCAATTGTTATTTTACAAGAATCAGTTCTGATTTTACATGAATAAAAAGCTCAGGCCATCCTGTGAAATATCATTAAAACTACCTAGCTTACAAGCAAGTAGAGCTTTAGAAATGTAGACTAATCAAGAAAAGAAACACTGCCTGATAATATTATCCCTCCAAAACTGACTCAAAACAATAAAAAACTGACTTAAATAAATATAGAACTCAATCATGTCTTTATATAAATTCAGAACTGACTCAACTCAATTTAGAACTGCCTCATATGAATTCAGAACTGACTCATCCATTTAAAATTGGC
>JAQKPX010000020.1:18516782-18526896 GCA_030068255.1 Clarias angolensis
GACATCAGCATCACCGGGATTCGAACCTGCGATCCCAGATGATAGGGCGAGTGCTTTAGCCCACTGCGCCACTCGGATGCCTCTGACAATTTTTTAAGTGTATTTAAAGCATGATTGGATCAGAAACTGTCTAACCCCTCAGGCCTGTCTGATCTACAGTACATGCAGTATCTTACTATGTTGCTAACTTTATTGGCTTAACATCAGATCTTTCCGGTTGTAAGTAGAAGTGTCTGCTACATGGGAACAAGTCAAAATGTTTCAATAAAATGAATCTGAGACATTTGTGCTTTGGGTTGCCAAACCATGCTGATGAGTGAAGGTGAAATAGAAATGGACACGCATTCATTTTCTACCTACGTCTGTAATATAGAGACCCGATTTCACCACCAACAAATCACTTCTACACAATTACCATCAATATTCCTTGAACCAATACTGTGGTGTATGTGCTGCGTGTGGTGCTACGTTTCCTCAGTTCCCCTTTCACGAATGTAGTTCCTACAAGCAATTACTGCCGGTTATATCATGAGAACAATGCCAGGAAGAACCTGAACATGTCACCTTTAAATCAAACAACCGGTTCTCACACAAGTTAATTTTGAGGCTACAGTAAATGTAGTGTAGGTAGCTGTTCTATATTTCCATTTGGATTAAGAAAAAAAAAATGCTGGACAGGCCACGCCCACAAATGACAACAGCTTGCAAGATGCAACATGACTAGCGGTGGAGATCATTGAGTTCAGTCTGTGTGGGTTCAGTGTTTGTCTGGAAAAAAGCGAGGACAGAAACACAACAAAAAGCTTCAACATTATTGATATAAAAATAGCAACAAGCAGTGCTGTTACTGAAATATGAAGCTCCACTTGCAAAGTCAGTGAAGAGAGTGAGTCTGAGAAATAATGTCTGTGTGTGTGTGTGTTCAGCATGTCCTTGAATCAATAGGCTGTTATTTTCCCTCCTGCAATCAGACTAGAAGGTGTTTCGGCAGTGAAGCCGTGATGGTATCTGTCATGCTTTATAAATCCATGTCCTCTTCAGCAAAGAGGCCAAATCAAGTTTGTTTGTGTGTGTGTGTGTGTGTGTTTGTTTCCCCATCACCTTCTCACTTTTAAGTCTGCATCAGGAACTGAGATTAGTGCTGCATTTATCTGACCAATCTTAAAAATGTCCCCTCAGTTCAGAATTCCTACTCACAAAGAGGTGAGCTCTCCACCATCTACAGTAAACAAATCACCTTTCCATTATTGTTAAATGAGATCCAATAGACATCTTCTTGGCTTTACATAAGGGTGTGCAAACTTTCGCACCTCCCCTTTGCCGAACACTAAACGAAGGGAACTCACACTCTCCGGTCCACTTGTCGGGGTGGAGCATCAGCCGAGTCTTGGCGTCCTCCAGTTCCCTCCTCAGGATCTCGTGCTTCACCCTGAGCTCCCGGATCTGCTGCTGTCTCTTCTCCAGCATCCTGAGACGAGCGCTGAAATACTGCAAGCCCTGCGATGAGAAACCGAGCGGCCGAGCCGCGTTTAGAGCCGAACGACTGCCTCGCACTAGCCCTTTCACTTCACAGCATGCTCTGGGCTTAGTGTAAATTGAGTCAGGAGTAATCTGTGTGGTGCCGCTCTACTGGCTGGATTAATTACAGTCAAGCTAAAAATAAAAGTATGAATCTCGCTAAGTCTAAATCTCTAAGGGGAAAAGGTTGCTTGTCCAGGATAGAGGAGCTTTAAAATACAAATTGCAGCAATAGTACAGATTAATGTAAAGATATGCAGCCTGATACATTAATATCTAAGGCAATTCGTAAAGTGGGGCCTATGGTCTATGAAACATAACCAGTGATGATGATGATGACGATGATGATGATTTTTGTTTTTTGTAAGATTTTGGTAAAATGTGTTCTACTGGTTCAGAAAGCTCTCTACATTGTCTTGTAAAAGTATTCACCCCTTGAGAGTTCAGTGAAATTAAAATAGAAAACTCAACGTTATAAAAGCTTACACCTCAACGCAACTAAAAATCTGTGGCATGACTTGAATATTCTTGCAAACCCATCTAATTTAAAGCTGGACCAGCTGGACCTTGAAGAAAGGGCAAAGAAACAAATAACCAATAATAATAGAGATAATAATAATAAGATAATAGAGACATGTCTCAATAGACCTGTAGACAAATGTAACTAATGTAACAAAGGTGGCTCTACAAATGCGTTTGAAGGTTGTTGTGAGTGGTGAGGGTACACTTAAGATTGCTCATTTGTGCCACAATACTAAAAAATATTTGCACCTTTAAAATGATTGGTATGTTGTGTAAATTAAATGATAGACACCTTCCCTTTCCCTTAAAAATCCTAACCTATTACAGATTGTAAAGGACCAAAAAAACAAGAAAAAAACACCAAGGGGTTGAATCCTTTTGCAAGACACTGGAGCTGACAAAATGTTATTTGAATCAATCCAAAGGCGTCCATTGAATTTCTAATTTAATTACAGTTAAAAAAGATCCTAATTAGCTATAAAATCTTTAATTAAAAACCATTCCCTGTCACTGGAGTTGACATCCTGATGTTGATTATTTTCCTATAACATCATGCCCTTTTCCTATAACATCATGCATTTTAATCCTCTTATACCACAGCAACTCTCTCTTGAAGCTAATATGGCAACAAAAACTCAGCTTGTCATTTTACCAAGAAACTAGGTACTGCTTTACCTCTGACACTAGAGACACCTTCCAAAATTCCGATATACATATCTTCATTACCATATCAATGATTTCCAATCTGTTTATTAACAGTCGAGGGTTTGCTGTTCAGGTCCTGTTACAGAGCGATAACGTATTAGAACAAGCATTTTAATACGAACCTAAGCTACTGTCAGAGCTGCTGTTACAGAAAATTAACCATCGCATTCTGACCAATCAGAATACAGAATATTAGCCAACACCGTCATGATATACAATATTTCACTTTAATTAACCCATCCTGAAACGGGTGGCAGGAGACAGATGGGCGGATGTTTGCGTATGCTAATGTGAATATAATTGACAGATGAAAAATCCGTCTCTTTGTCTCAGGCAATCAAATAAAGTAAATGAGAGGAGTCTCTCGATCATAAAACAGCTCCCCCTCCCCGTCCACTTCCTCCTCGACTGCAGAGAGAAACCGTTCTCTTACCCTGAACTGCTGAAGTCTTTAAAGATGAACTGAAGCTTATTTGAGAATAAATCATTCCACTTTCCGCAGGCGTTGCGGGTCACCCTAGCAGGAAAGGTTAATGATCCGTGGACGTGAAGCACAGCGCTGGATGTAAAGAGCCATCAGACAGACTGTCGGATTGAGAGAACTCACCTCGTTCATCACCGCACCACAAGCTCAAAGTATCTGTCATATGTAGATGAGACGTCGCTAATTGTTCCTGAGATCACCTCTGCACATGCAAATTCCTGCCGCAGTCACGGTGGTCAAATAGAAGGATATACTCGGGGACCACTGCAGGTTCTTTGGAGTTTTAATTAACATCATGCTCAATTAGGAATGATGAGCTCGTCTGCCCCTTGCAAGTCATCACACTGGAACAGTACTGGAAGCAGGAATACATTTATTCTTGCAAACACCTGTATGCACTTTTTCATGCATTTTTTGGGCTTTCTATCATCCTCAGCTCTGAAATGAATTGAGTCAGTTGCCGAAAGGATGCATTATTCATTTTGCAAATTTTTCCTTTTCTATAACACCAGCTCAGACAACAGTGCACCTTCAAATTGCAGGTTTTCATTAAAACAAATCTATATTAATAAACAAGGAGTCTCTAGTAACAGTGCTTTTTAACTGTCAGAGGTTAAGCTTAAATTTATGTTTCTTGACATTTTAGCATGGATATAAAAATAAAATATGTTTTAATGAAAATATGGAACTGATACGGTTGTTTCACTCACAAACACAACCCATGCACTCAAATTTCCACACAGTTCTTACCAACCACATGGCAAAATTTTTTAAATCAAGCAAGCACACTGAGTGTTCTCACCTCAGTCACCATCCCTTCCTTGCGTCTCTGCAGTCGCTCCACGTCGTCTATCTCGTACACTTTAATTTCAAAAGCATCCTTCAAGGAACCTCCAAGCGGAGGCAGGTCCACCCACTGACCTGCAGCTCCAGCCTTCCTGCCAGGGGAGGAATTATCCGGCAGGGGAGCAGGGATCAGCCGCCGCCGCTGCAGGCCTGGAGAGGTCAGACAGGGTAATGCTCTACATCTGGGCCGTAGGTGCACACCAGGAATATCCAAGGAGCTTATAGACATGCTTTTTTTTTATATGTATGTGAATGTTACAGCATTTAAAAGTGGATGAAACATCAAAATAGTCCAGTGTGGGGCCGATTATATTGGCATTAAGGGCAAGATGGTATGATTGTCTCTTTGTGCAAGCTATATGAAGAAGCAACTTTTAATTAAACAAAGATTTCTAAGAAGAATACAAAACATAGTCCACGTGTAAACCACAATGTGGTCTTGAGTCTTGGTAATAAATATTTTTTACTTTCTTACATGCATACAGTATAATAAGTAGTATAATATGAGTACTTCTGGTGATCATAGTGCCAAAGAATGCATGCGATGTGACAATATTTCAAACTAGTATCTCTAGACATAAAGGTCTGAAGATGTTATGGAATATCAGCAGTATTAGCAGTGAAACATGGTTAGCTGAAGCAATCTAGACATGAGAAATGGATATGTCCTTGAAAGAAAGTGTCAGGATCCTACTCGCAACCTTTCATCTAAAAGCAAGATTTCTAAAACAAATGCTGACAATTCCTGGTATTTATAACAGATATCATTTCTTAGGAAAGTTCAGAGAAAATGGCATGAATTCCTGGGTGACTTGGAAGCGAAACCTACCATTGGCTCTCTTTTTGGGAGACTTTGACACCTTGGTTCGGCTGGAGGAAGATACTCCGCTCTCACTCATGGAGTCGTGGGTGGATGATGCACTACCTGTGGTTTCACTATCTCTGATCATGCTTTCATAGCCACTGCTGCCTCCACTGTGGTAAAACAGAGCAGTGCGGCCCATGGCCGGAGGTAACTCCCCACTAAGAACACTGCTGTTGTCACTACCATGCCCGCTGCTGTAGCGTTGCGGTCGTCGAGGAGCAGTGATCTTACTGTACGGTGATGGCAATGAAGAAGGCAGTAAAAGTTCAGCAGACACGCTTGCCTGATCATCGTTAACTTTGCTGTGTTTCTTGGGGCTGCTTGATGCTAGCTCACTAACTCTGCTATTAGCAGCTCTAATGGCTTGCTTTGTGCCCATGACGGTGCCTTTACCTGCTTTGTTACTTGCGCCCATAACTGAACGAGTTGATGATTTTCCACTTGGAGGTAGGTTGACAGTCCGTACACTTGAGACAGAAAATGATTTTGTGGCACTCAAAGGTTTGGAACCATTGTTAGACAAGGACTTTGTTCTGTTTCCATTGCCAACCATGGCTCTAGGACTTACATTAGCTTTAATCTGCCCTAATTTGCTGACTCCGGAAGTACTGCTTGATGGAGGGGATAGGGGTCCAGAGGTGGAGCTGGTAACCCCAAGTCTTGGTACCATCCTATTAGTCTTGCCATTACCAGCTAGGTTAACACTGATGCTCTCTCTTATCATTCCTTGTTTAGATCCAATAGATGACAAGCTGTCACATCTTTCAAGAGAGAAAAGACTCCCAAAGTATCTTCCACTGTCTCCTTTTGTGCCTCGTGTCTGAAGACTGGATCCTGCCTTTAAGCTGAATGATTTAAAGCTAAATGAGTCCCCTCTAAGCCGAACATCAAAATCCTCCTCAGAGACTGTCACTTTGGATGATGAGGATCTGGCTGCATCATTGCTCAATGACCGTAAGGCACTAGGAGACACCAAAACGCGTGTTTTCTGGTCCAGGCTAGACTTTCTAATGGGTGGAGCAGGTGGTGACATGCTGCCAGACTTTGGGAGTAAGCTGCTCTTTTGCCCATTTGGACGTTTCCCTAAGGATGAATATTTAAATGTTGTAGTTGTTGGTATGGCATCGTGGCCCCACTTGGACTCTGGGGAGCTTTGAGGCACTGTGATCATGCCAAGTGTTGTAGCCCCTCGTCTAAGCTGAGGCATCCTGCTCAAACTGTCTCCTTTTTTAACACTGGATTTTTCACAACCATCCACCACCCTTTGGGAGGAACAAGATGGTGGGATTTTTGGAGACCGTGGCATACTGCTGCAGCTCCCACCTGTGATCTTCCTGGATGGGATTCCACTGGTACCAGATTTGGGTGGCTTTCCTGCAGAAATTAATTCTGTAGTAGGCACCCAGTGTTCATCTGTCCTGCTTCCTTGCCTCTGTAACTCTCGGTTGAAGCCGCTATTAGTCTCAACAGATGAGGTAGGTTTGTTTTTTCTCGGGAGAGTAGACTGGTTCATACTAGATATCTGTACTGACTGTGAAGAGCTAGTGGCACTAGATTTCACAGATTTTTGACCTCTGAAGGATGTTTTATTTGTATCAAAAACTGGTGGGCACTTGGCTATAGGATTTTTCTCAAAGGTCCCTGATTGGTATTCAAATTCTGAAAAAAAAATTGCACTGTTACCGAAAGAGCTCTTTGTGCCTTGCTGGGAGGAAGACTCCAAACATAAAGCACCAGGAATATTCGTGGTTGAAATCTTATCACGTATGTTCACCCCCTTTGATGAAAAACCTCTAGGCGAGTGTATAGCATCAGGATTCAGTGTTTTTCTGATAAATGAGCCTTTGGAAGATGTGCTGTGGTCAGATGACACTTCTTCTTTTGACCTTGCATGCCCTTTTTGTGCACTGCCTACTTGTGATACATATGCATCAAACTCATCATTGATGCTGCTAATTATACTGACTGGACGTGATGCAGATGCTATAGTCTGTGGGGAGCAGTCACTGTTAAAGCTGATTATGCTGGAGGGTCGGCCATTGTCTGGAATCAGACCACTGGGTAACTCCTCAACCACGGTAAACACTAGTTCGTCTTCACCGTTCAGTTCAACGGGTTGCTGTAGAGTGACAGTAGTCCTCAAGACATCTCTTTCAAGACATCTGCTCTGAAAGGCTGCTCGGAGGTGGCTCAATTCCACTGGGCTCCTACTTGGATGATATGGTACTCCTTGCCTGAGGGCTGGCTGACTCATACCGACTGGAGGTGTCCTTGTGGCTAAAATACTATCACTGGCCAAATTTGAGGTCTTTTCTAATAATGGTGAAGATTCTTTGTCGAGGAAGACCTTCTCTCGAACAACTAGCTGAGAGGCTTGAGCTGAGGTTTGACCAGATACAGCCCCTTCTGAGGGCACTTTGGAGTTCTCCATGTAAGAAGGCTTTTGGAGGGAGGATTTTATCATCTTGGTATATGCATCTGTTGCTTTAGGAGTTCCACCTTGAGTCTTAGAGACTGTCTGAGGTCCTTTTACTTCACTGACGAAAGTAACTGTGCTCTCACTTCCATCAATACACTCAAGGCGTTCTTGTAACTCTGCAAATGTGTTGCACTTCAGATGATCTCCGTCTGATTTGGGAGCCTCTTTTGCACGCTTTTTGTTCAATGAAGGAATGATAGGAACAAAGGCTGGAGGGCCCTCATTGTCGCTGAGTTCACGGTCAGAAATATGGGCTCCTCCAGGACCGACATAAATAACTGTGTCACATGAGTGCTCACTACTGGAGGAGTAGTCCGGATCACTGGATAGAAGTGCCGGGTGGTCTGGGTCTAGAGCCACTGTTATGGGGTGAAATGGTTTTAAATGAGGTGGTCGTCGTGTTTGTCCTTCCTCACAAGAGCTCTCTCCTCCTGAAGAACTGGATGCATACTGAAAAAAATTATGAAAAGATCAACATGTCAAGACACTATATTGACTCGACTAAATCTACCAAATATTAATAAAAGCTGTCAATATGCCTCTGTAAATTAAACGCATGTACCTCTGGCCTACACTATTGATTACCCCTACAACTGACTGATGCTCTCAAAGAAATCAATCAACCCACCTTTAGTAGACCACTTTTATAGATATATCCACTGAGATATATACACAATTTTAATGTTTTCTACATTAATCTATAATGCAAAAGTAAACACATGTGCTATATGCACAAAACAGTAAACCAGCCAAAATAAGAGATGAAAAAGAGATCCTGCCTTGGATTTCTTCTTCCTCATGCGATGAATACGAGAGGCTAACTGCACAGTGGAGAGTGACTCAGGAAAACTGGCCGGTGAATCTGAGATGTGGGCGATCATTGTGGTTCTGCAGTTGATGTTGCCCAATGATTCCCTCAGAAGCATAGTGAGCTTGCTATCCCTGAATAATACATCAAAAATCACTTTGTTAGACAAAAAGCAAGGCAGAAATCTACGCTCTTTTCCCCCTTGAAATCACAGAAATATGATCCCATCTCATTGCAGTGCACATGCTGGTTTTAGAAAATGAGCATTGTGATGAAACCTTTTACACATTCTGCTGTACTCATCAAATTGTTTCTACCAGGGGGTACACAAGGCTTATTACACAGTTTGTAACCTAAGTGGCTTGATGACCTGAGGATGCGCATGCAAATCGGTGTATCTATGGTTCTCAATGCTGCAAGATATACCGTACCTTACATTAAATTGATATTTGACATGTTTCACACTGACATACCTATAAGGAACATGCTTGGCCCCATTGGCTAAAGCAAGGATGACGTTCCCCAGAGCGGCCAGCGACAGACACTGTCCTCCACCTCCATCTCTTGTTTGAGTGATGTCAGATTCACAACTGCCCAGGTCCAGAAGATGTAGACGACTCCGACCCCCAGACACTGGACCAGAAAGGAGATGTATGTTAACAAAACATAGTCTTCTTTACAGCAATGGCCTAGGATGTTTTTTTTTTATCTATATATCTATGTTTAAAAATGTTATCTTCAATTAAACACAAGTAGTAATACAATTAACGTACTGTAAAGACAGGATAAGATTCGTAGACAGTATATGGTATAACTATTAAGTAAAAGAATGTGTGTACATGATTGATTTACACAGCATGAGCGATCTATGTGGATTCATCCACCCAGCCAAAAAATCGGTTTTCTTGGAACACTGATAAAGTGATAGAAAATTCAATACGGGCACTTGCAGCTTACTTGGCAATGGAAATAATGACGGAATCTAGGATTACAATTACATTCCAAAGTCATCTAATATAAAGTCAAGCACTAATGCACACAGACAAAGTAGCGATTCAGAAGGCACATTTCCAACTGCTATTCTTTTAAACATGGTGCGTTTACTGTAAATGTAGGTCACTAACCCAAAGACGCCCAGGATCATTACAGCAGATAGATGAGGCACTTATTTCGAATAGAAAACTAGACCATTAGCTTTGCATCAGCAGGATTTGAAGCTCTGAGCTGAGAATGCCAACCAGGTTCTCGCTTGTGCCAAGCTCAATAAACATTCCACAGGAGGAGGCTGAAGTGCATTAGGTATTGAAATGTATTCTAACAATGGCAGAAGGACGTGTTCTGTAGTCAGGACAAGAATGAAATACACAAGATCGGTTAAATGCTGATTTGACGCCCAGTTCATGTTGGGATGTAACAAAAAAGCTTGCATTATTAGGAGTGCTGTCATTAAGTTATTAAGAGCGGAAAGAAATTTGGGAAAATTATATGCAAATGGAAGAAAATTGTATTTTTTTTAAATTTACTAAGGCTACATTGAAATCAGGGTTTGACATTTCATTATTATAGCTCCCCCAACTTTTCATTCTGATCTACAAATCTAGACCTGCCGAACTTTAGTAATTGTTTGTATGAGATCTGAATTTTAACATTGCAAATATGCAAAAAAAAAAAACAGAAAAAGAAAAGAGAACACTATGAAGCAGAAATGATTAACAGTTGCAAAGATATTTGAAATATTTGATAATAACTGACATTCCGGTGGCTCCACCTCCTTTCTCCTGTTTCACACAATAATATGTTGTATTTTCAGGATACAAAATAAAATAAATCATTCTGTTTGATTGAACATTAGCCTCGTGCCCGAAGTTTCCTGGGATAGGCTCCAGG
>JAQKPX010000020.1:18546820-18559714 GCA_030068255.1 Clarias angolensis
AGAAAGTAATGCTGTAATGTAACTGATTACTTTATAAAGACAGTAATTTTGTAATGTAATTAGTTACTTTAAAAAGTAATTGACCCTGGAGGTGCAAGATGACAGTGCTAACCGCAAAACTAAATAATTGTTGATTTACAAAATAATAATAATAAATTTCCCAACCAGTTTTTTTTTTTTTTAAGTTCCAGATTTTCCATTGATCTTCACTTCACTACTAGTGTGATTGTTTACATGAACGTCTGTTTTGTCATGTG
Organism: Clarias angolensis; assembly: GCA_030068255.1. NCBI lineage: Eukaryota > Metazoa > Chordata > Actinopteri > Siluriformes > Clariidae > Clarias > Clarias angolensis. The sequence goes on from JAQKPX010000020.1 coordinate 18,547,078, forward strand.
CATCCTTGACTCGGGTTCGGACACAATGAACAAAATCTCCTTTTTAATCATCTTAAATAACAGGCGTGAAGACAATATTGTTGTCGATTAAAAAAAATAAAATAAAATAAAATCACATATACAGGCTGTCTCAGTGTAAAAACCATTGGATTTCTAAAAGGTGAATGATTAAGACAGTGTTATCTTGTGCAGACGGATGGTCTTTCTAAACGCGAAGAAAGGACTGTCTTCTTGCTGTCTTCCTGCTTCTTAATCAAAGCTATTGGTCAATCTGACATAGCTTGACTCTGCTTAGTCATCTCACAGAGAATACAGATGGAGAAACACACACACACACACACACACACACTACAATAAACTCGTTATACAGTCGGTGATCGTGATCTCATGCCCAGATCGGGTTTTCTGCGTGATTCAGCATCTAATTAAAAACACACGGCCATGACTCAGTGTTCACTCACTCACTTATTCAAAGTTTTATATTAAACTTCATCGAAAAATATTAGTGTTGAGAAATGTTAATTATTTATTCACTGTTATTGGGGCTTATAAGATGACATTACATCTTAATGACATGTACAGTATATACTGTATACAACGCATAATGAATAGGGACGGGAATCACCAGTGACCTCCCGATACGATATTATCACGATACCTTAGTGACGGTTCGATTTGTGTTGCGAAGTGATTTTGTAAACATCCTGATTTGATTATTATTATTATTATTATTATTATCATCATTAAACAGAAGCCTTAAACAGAAACAAAAATCCAATCGAGCTCAGGGAATGAAAGAGTGATGACGTGTTCAGAATCGCACCAGTTGCACAGCTCCTGATATACACAGGATAATGTCTTTTGGCACGCTGACTTATGAAGGTCGGCGCTCCCTGTGACTGTACAGGCAATGTTGTGCTGCCATCTGTTGGCGTGTTACAAATCCAGTCTTGAAACTTTTTGATATCACCTCGTATGTCATTGTTACTGTCGGAATTTTAAATGCCAGCCATGGAAGTGTCATAAAGCGAGTTTGTTCAGTTCCAAATGTCATAGATATGTGACTGGTACATGTTTATATAGCTTATTGCCAGTGATTATGAATTGAATGCAGGTGTACTATAACCTTTTATACTGTAGAGACTCATACATGTGTACGAGCTGATGAAAGATGGAATCATAGAGGACACGTGGGTATCATGTAGTGTTGTGAATACTGGAGTTTACTTAAAATGTAGCACATTGTTGGATATAAATGTGAGATTTCAGATTACTCCAGCTCGTTATTCAGGCGAGAACACAAGAATTGCAATGACAGCGTCTGAGTAAAGAAGTGATGCGACTCGTGCTGGAGGTGAATCAAACATGCACCGTGGTGGTGTTGGTGGTGTCGGTGGTGTTGGTGTGAGCTGCTGAACCGAGCCAAAGCTGTAGCTGTAGCACGGCAGTGTGATCTGCAGATCTGCACAAACAAACCAGAGGAAATGAAACGCTGGATCTGACTCACAGCGTTTTAAACTTAATTATGTAATTACTTAAAGGTCAGCTTGTAATAAGTTCTTCATGCTCGGGTGATTTTTCTGATTTGCATACATATGTGTAATGATGATCTGTTTACTTTTTTTGTTTCAGGGTTTACACACCTTTCAAATAATGGGGCTTTTTTTATTATTTCATTCATTATTTTTTTTCTGTTTTTTTTATTATATTTTATTTGTTTTGTTTTGTTTTGAATCGAATGAAGCAAATGAATCGAAAGAAGCGATTCACTTTGATTCATACACAAGGACATTTCCTTTTTTCTTTCTGCAGTAACAGACCCCCGCATTAGTGGATTTAACATGAAATACTTCCTTAGATAACGACTCGGGAGGCGACAAAGACAAAGCGGATGGTGATTAAGGAGCTCAGTGGAGGTTCAGACAAAAGGCCGTTTCAGTGTCCTGAATCGCTTTTCCGTCAATGTGGACATTAAGCTATCACAGTCTTTAGCCAAATTATATATTGACTGAGTGTTTGAGTCATTCTTTCCTTCTCACCATCACTTGCTATTGATTTAGATCAAACCAACATTCAGCAAGACGAATGCCGATCCATAACATCAAACATCAAGCCACTGATCCGTCCCAGTCCAAACTGGGATTTCTAGACACTTCAGTATCGGTACCTTAAGTATTTAACTGGATGGATGGAGATGTTTTGAGGAGCAGAACTTAATCGCACGTCTTAACAAAGGTGCACAGAGCAAGGCAACGATCAGAGATCTGATAACGGCTCATCCGTCACCTTCGTAAGAAAATCAGGCTTAAACAGAAACACACACCCGGTCCAGCTCTGAGAATGAAGGAGTGATGAAGTGCAGCACGATAATATCAGTCATAGTGAAGGACAGGAGAACAGTGCAATAAACTAGCTGTAAAGAGGAAAAGCGTTCTCAGGAATGGTTGTGTATGAAGCTTTACATACAGTATGCTTTATAACATAATGATAATAAAGTGTTATGAATATGATTTTCCTAATGATATGATGGGAGAGACTCTCTCACTCATTCATCTAAACATAACTCTGAACAGCTAAATCATTTACCCAGTGCTTTTTAAGAGAAATCTTAAATTATAAAATCTCTTAAATTATTAAGTTTGTTGCTTGCTCCACAATTTCTTTGTTTTGCTTTTCTCTCATGATTTTTGGTTTTACTGTCATGTTTCCATATTTGTTGCTGTGTTTCCGAATGTGCTGCCATATACTGTATATGGATCTTCTATTTGCTGTTGTGTGTTTTTTTTAATGCTTTTGCTTTTATGTCATAACCATATCGTCATGCTTTCTGTTTTGATGTCATGTTTCCAAGTACAATGTAGTCTTTGTGAGTATGATGCCGTTACCGCATTTATCCACCTGCCTAATACAGAGTAGATCCCCTTTTTGTCGCCAAAACAGGACGACACCATTGTTATGTTCCTCGATCTGTTCCTGAACAGTGTTTGCCGTGTGTCAGAGAGAGTCCCATGATTATCCTGCTGAAAGAGCACACTGCCTTCAGGGAACACCATTTGCACCATGAAGTTGTGTACTCGGTCAGCAACAATATTTAGGTACTGTACTGTAAGTAGTACATGTCAAAGTAACATCCACATGAACAGCAGGACTCAAGTTTTCCTAGCTGTGGATTACACCACCTCTGCTTTCTCGCTTTCTTCCCATAGTGCATCCTCGTGTGATCGCTTCCCCAGGTACAGTAAGTGACGCACACACACCCACATGATGTGAAAGAAAACGTGATACATTAGACCAGGGCACCTTCGTCCATTGCTCCGTGGTCCAGTTCTGATATTAACGAGTCAATTGTAGGAGCTTTTAGAGGTAGATGCAGGTTATCATAGACTCCATGACCAGCCTGCAGCTTCACAGCCCTATAGACACCAAACTGAGGAGCACTGTGTGTTCTGATTCCTTTCTCTCAGAGCCAGCATTCACTTTTTCAGCAATTTGAGCTACAGTAGCTCTTCTATTGGATCAGACTAAATGGGCCAGTCTTCACTCCCCATCTGCAGTTTTGGAGATCACTGTGTTAAACTTAAAAGTCACTTAAATCCTTACGCTTCCCCATTTTTTCTGCGTCCAACACATCAACTTCAGGGACAAAAAATTCACTTGCTGCTCAATATATCCCATCTACTTCGAGGTGCCACTGGAACAAGATAATCAATGTAACAATGTCAATAAGTAAGTTAGACATAAAACACTGTCTTACTTGTGGTTACATTGTGTCATGACATCATCTAGTTGCCTCGTGTTGCAAAAACAATGTTGCTAAATTGTGTAAGAACTAGCTCTGAGATCTGACTGAGACTGAGAAGGTACATGAAGCTAAATCAAAATCACTATCCATCTGTGGTTTTCGTCCCAACCTGTAAGAACACACACTTTTGTTATGAGTTAATAAATAAGACGATGCTTCCTGTAGAGCTGAAGGATCTCGAGTACTTACTTTTGGTAAGGTTGAAGGCATTAATCCCCTGCCTGGGCTCCACGTCTCACAGCTTGCTGGCATGTCTTGGTTTGCTAGTGACAAATAAGACTCATTTCATCCATCCCTGCTCATTTTTAAAGAAATCCTCCCTGCGGTGCCACAGATCAGCTAGAGCTCCGGGCCAAGTGCAGGGCTGGCTTCTAATCAGACATTAGCACTCGTGTGGTGGTGTGATGTGTGGGCTCAGCTGGTATTCAGCTAACTGCCATCTCTTTTACCATTTTCCTATACTATCTTGTGTTTGTGCTGTCATAGTTATGAATTTGCTGTCATGCTTATCGTTTTTTTGGTGTTGCTTAAATGTCCTTTTTCTGTTAAGAAATGTTCTGTCAGGTTTTTTCTTGTTTTTACATTTTGATATCATGATACTGTTTTGTTCTGTCCTGTTTTTAGATTTATGTTTGTTTGTTTAAAATCTTCCTGCTGTGTTGGCAGTTGGCTGTGTTTGGACGTCTGTCGTGTTTCCTAATTTGCTGTCGAGTTCTTGAATGTTCTGTCCTGTTACTAAATTTGCTTTTCTGCTTTAAAATGCTTAGACACTTTGCTTCTACTTCTTCAATTCAATTCAATTTTATTTGTATAGCGCTTTCAACAATTGACATTGTCACAAAGCATGTTTTGGTTTTGCTTTGGTGTTTTGAATTTACTCTCATGTTTTTACTTTAGCTGCCACTTTTCCAAATTTATGTTGTGTTTTTTTTTTTTTTGGAAAAAAAAAACCTAAAATATTTCTGTACAGTAACTTATGTTCTGCATCCCAAAAATTTCGCTTTTGATTTTCTATTATATTTAAAAATTTACTTTTGTGTTTCTAAATGCGTCAAAATGTTGCTCTTGTTTTTTCATTTTTGTGGGTTTTTTTATTTTTCGGTTTTATGTTACCAAATTTGCTGTTGTGTTTCCGTATTTATGTTTTTGAATGTTCAACCATGTTACCAAATTTGCTTTTCTGCCTCCAAATACTTGAACATTTCTCATTCTAGTTTATAAAATTTCTGTTTCCAAATATTTCTGCCTTATTATCAGATTTGCTCTTATTCTTCCAAATTTTCCATCATGTTACTGATCCTGATGCTCTGCTTTCAAATGTTGACGAATCTGCTTCTGTTTTTCTTACATAAAATTTAGTTTATTAAATATCTATCATGATATTGAATTTGCAGTCATGTTTACAAATTTACTATCGTGTTTCCAAATTGGTGTCATGTTGCTCAATTTGCTGCCATGATTGATGTCGCGTTTTCAAATTGTGTTTCCAAATTTTCTGTCACGCTCACAAGCTTGCTGCTGTTTTTCTGAAATTCCTGGAATCTTTCCAAATGTTCTGATGATGTTTTTGCTGATTTGTTGCCAAATTTGCACTGCTGCTTCTGAATTTGCTTTTACGGTTTTATTTTCATCTGTTTTAATTTCAAATGTCCTTTGGTATCTCACCACACATGACTGCATTAAGAATTCTCACCTCAAGAACTGAAATTTTGTGACCGAACGTTGCGCGTACGACCGGGAGCCGTTCAAAACTTGTTCGCGTCATTGGAAAGGAAAGCTAAATAAGTTTACGTATTTTCATTTTGTGTAAGACTTTGTGATGGGTCCCAAAAATGTTATCAAGGACGGTAGCAAGAAGAAAAGGGAGCCGCTTTCAGTTTGGTTTTTAAAGCAGCCGGTGCCGAGAGGAATCATACATTAAGGTCAAGTGAGGTTTATTTATTTAACATTTTACTTCATTTACATGTCTTTTCTAAATGTTTTGATTGTTTTTATATGCAAAAAAATATGATTATAGTGTTGGAAATTGGTGGCTGGATATTTTTGGGTGACTGGAATGGCTTATCTGCATTTACATTAATGTAACATACATACAGTTAGACAATATGAAATTTCGCCTTAAGATCTCTCCTCCAGAACGGGTTAAATTTGTTGTATGTTGAGGTATCGCTGTACTTGTTGTTTTTGTACGTTAATGTGCACATACACCATACTTTCGTTTCAAGAATGAGCCCCAGGAGTAGCATTTCATCCCCCATCAATTTCACAAGACTGGTCCTCTGCCAGATATCATTCCTGTCAATATCCAGACGAGTTATGTTGCTTTATTGTTCCTCGTCCCCCCCACCCCCCACCCTCCATCTAGAGTGAAAAAAAAATTAAAAGAGTCCACATGGTTCAGTGTAAAGCATGAGTGTGTTCTCATGAGGCTAAACTCCAATAACAGGTTAAAATGCTCAGGGTTTTTTTTTCTTTAGAGTGGGAAGGGTTATTTAAAAATGAAAAGCAGGTAATTTCCACTGATCGTATTAGCATTCATCGACTGTGGCACACGGTATGAAATGAGAGGCAGGATTAGGCAAGTACCTCAGGAGAGGAGGCACAGGGGGAGGAACGGGGGGTGATGGGAGTTAGTGGGGGGGGTTAGTGGAGTATTTCTGGCAGATTGCCAGCATGAAAGCCCGATAAATTACAGTGAATAAATTTCAACCTGAAATGATTGCAGAAGCCACAACAGACATTTTTTTTTTTTTCCCGAAAGCTTTTCCAATTCCCGAGTGATGACTGCCTTGGCACGAAAAATAAATTAAACTGTTAACACTAAATGAGAAGGATTCACATTTGAATAATAATACCAATCTGCAACATAACTGCGCACATAAACAAGGACGAGGCGCTAAACATCAACAGCTGAGCGACATCGAATTCGAGAAAATAACGATTTTATTCAGTCTCGCTCTTGTATGTTGCACTTTGTTTCCTGATTGTGAAGACTTTAACTGCAAGTGTAGTTGATTAGTTATCTTTAGATGAATGAAGCACGATGAGATGCAGGATTCTGATTGGTCAGAAGAGGTTCGTTATTTCTCTCACAGTAGTGCAGCTGCAAATCACACGCTTATATCAATCATTTAAATATGGTTTTGTACATCTAGCAACTGTAGACTATTTGCGGTGTGTCTATTATGTAACAGATTTCCAAGTTCCAAAGTCGTCTCCTGTGTCAGTTCAACACTGTAGTATGTTGTTCAACTTCCTTCATCATTGATTACGTGGTGTCCAGTTTATGTGTGAAAATGATTCCTCGTGCTCCCAGAACTGCTCTTTAACGATTCTGGAGTGCATGAATATAGCCGTGCCACCAGGGAAGAAAAACCCCATACTGTAGTTGTGATAACCTGCTCATTCGTCAGCTGACTTCATTTTATTGCCCCATAACGTTGCTGAGTCTAGACCTGAGCGACTGAAGCAACCCCAGATCATAACACTGTCTCCAGAGACTTGTACAGTGGACACTATGCATGATGGGTGCATCACTTCATACGCTTCCCTTTTTACCCTGACACGCCCATCACTCTGGAATAGGGTCAGTCTGGACTCATCAGGTCACATGACATTTCCGCATCACTCCAAAGTCCAATCTTTATGCTCCCTAACAAATTAAAGCTGTTTTTTTCTGAACAGCCTCACCGATTAGTGGTTTACTTAAGGCTACAGTCAGGCTGCTAAGACGGCTGAACAGACGGGTCCGTCTCCGCATACAAACATGGCGAATACATTCATGTTCTGAGTCACGTGAATTCTAACACACCTGCACCCAATTACCCAGGTGCTCAAACAGGACTCAGCAACAGTGAGACGTGAAGTATACACGTGTTTTCCGGATGTTACCAAGCCTTGTTTATTTGTGTTGGCTTTACTGTGTACAACTTGGTTTCCGATTGCCCTAGTGTATGTGTTTTGCCGATCGGCCGACCCTCGCCTGTTTCTTTGACTACGCCTCCCATGTACCCGTGTTTGGTGTGGTTGTTAGCTCAATAAATCCTATCTTCCTTTTCTGCACTTGCGTCCACCTCTACGTTCCTCCTGACGGCGTCACAGCTGTTTAGTCCCAAACCCTTGAGCTCTCTTTGAACTATGTGTGTGGAAATGTTCTTACTTTCTTCATTAGACACAGCCATGAGTTTTATTCTGTTTGACCCTTAAGTGACCTCTGATCATGACCTCATCTTTTTTTCCTTGATGTTGACAGTTCAGCAGTTTCCGTTCTTGGACAGTTTGTAACCCAATTTTCAGGCTAGTGATGTGACCAGGCAGTGTATAAAATAACTATGATACACAGTGATATACAGTATAAGAAATGTATATGTTTTTGTATTACGTTTAAAATGATAACTCACTGCCATTGCTATGTAACTTGTGATTTAAAAGAGGAGCTTTGCTTACAGTAGTAATGTACAGGTACAGTTATACGGGGTTTATTATTATTATTAATATTTACAGAAACATAAATATAAAATGTCACGATCGTTATAACATTTATTGTGATGAAGGTGAGCACTATTCCTGTAACAGGCTTGTGATACTATTTTGGTTATCCTGAGAGCCCTGTTCACTGGTTCACACAATAATAAGTAAAAAAATAATAAATGGAACGCCGGAGCTGAATAACGGAGCGATAAGCGCAGTCATGCGAAGGCGTTTCTGATTTGGCAGCTTCAGAGTTGCGTCTGCTGGAAGTTTGCGTGTCATATTCTTGGAGTGTGGAGATAAAGAGGTAATGCAGTACAGACGGGATAAATATAATTATCTCCTCTCACACTTCCTGCCAGCGCTCACCGCTCCTCTCTGACGGCTGACTGCGAGGAAGATGTTTAGCCGAGTCGCTTTCTTCATCCTGACACGACTCGCATTTCACTGTCTCTGTTACGCTTCACCTCTGTGCTTTCGCTAGAACTTACACATCTCAACACAATATGAACACAATTGAGGGTGAGAGTCCATCGAATCTCACATGTACTGTAAATAAATAAACACACACACACACAGTAATACTGCAGTGCAATTGCTCTGAAAGACAACTCTCTCTCGAATGTCTCTCTCTTTTACACACAAACACACACACACACACACACACCTGTGAACAGCTGTTTTCAACACACTTCTTATCATGAACTACTTATGAGGATGTGGAAAAGGCAATGAGAGAGAGAGAGAGAAATTGAGACGGCGCTGGAGGAGGGAGGGAGACGCTGGTCAAGGGGAGAGAATGAAGAGGACGAAGAGGACAAAACGCCAAGGACGGCAGGCGAGAGTGAGGAGGGGTGTTTACAGGAGGACACGTCTAGAATTGAATGAAGAGAAGAACATACGACACAGGATTTTCTGTCTGTAAATAATAAAGCTTGCACACTACTGAGAATGGATTCGTGCTAATAACTCTTGTATATACAGTAAATAAATAAATAAATAAATAAGTCAGGTATGAATTAAAGATGATGCAGAAGACGGTGCTGTTGCAGACACAACCCTGAAGTTTATTTTCAGAAAGTTTTTTTGTACACTTTTTTTCTTCACAAAAACAAGTTATTTGTATATATATATAGGGTGTGTGTGTGTGTGTGTGTGGAATGCTTCAGCTAAAATATCCCTCATATAATCATTTTTTTCATACCTCATACATAAATCTCACTCTTTTCCACTCCTTCTCCAAACACACAGTTTCAGTGTCTATGTAAATGAGCTACTGCTGAGCCACGCCCCCTTCAGAGAACAAAACGGCTGAGAAACAAGACGATGTTTTTTTCCCTCACTCTGGTCATCCATCCGCCTCTGAATTCATTTATTTTTATAAAAGGTCTCCATAACTCAAAATTAAATACAACTAAAAAAAAAAAAAAATTGTTGCATTTTTGATCAATTAAAGTTACTTTTAATTGCTTGAGGCTATTTTCTACAAATTGTGTGGGTTATGAACCTGATTTGAATATTTCCAATTTTTTATTTTTTTTAAAATCATGTTGGTCTTAAAATCTAGGAATATTCACTCACTCACCCACTCCCTCTCTGTACTGCTTATCCTTTTAGCCCATCACAGGGGCCTTGGGGCACCAACACAGAGGCGAGAATCGAACCCGGACCCTGGAGGTACGAGGCCTAAGTTTTCCCTGCTATAAAGCTGACCTGAATTTATTATTAAATCTGAGATTTATTTTCTAATAGAAAGACATAAAGTTCAGACAGCGTGCACTGTTCAGTGTTTCTACTGTATTTACATAATTGCTTTAACCTCTTTGAATTGAAGAAGGAAGTGATTTTGTGTGATACTGTATATAACTATTTTAAAAAAGATTACACTGAAATATATTCAGTGATTCAGTGAATCAATAGATTTGGCAACTTTTACTATAAAAGGCCATGAAAATAATAAACAAAAAAAAGCAAAATGCAAATAGTTGCCAAATGTATTTCAACATAACCAACATAAGTATTTAGTGAATCGATCTCACTGTGATATACTGTATCTAGACAGAGCGAATCATATTAATTACACTTCATTTGTGACTTTATTTATTGAAGTGCATACAGTACATGGAACATGATTAAATTAAGCCCACTCGAAGCTGACCGGACCATAGTAGGCGGATAGTATAGGAGTTAAGAAAAACATTACTCCGACCTTTCTGAAAGGTAGCTCTGTATTTTTTAAATGAAAATATAAAAGTGAAATATGGAGCACTCGGGAGACTCTCCTGGAATCACATGAAAGCAGCGGCAGAAGATTATTTCCAGACACCCAGAAGCCAAGCTACTTTTATCGGGAAATCTTTAAAGGTGATAGAGATCTCATGTGACTCTACACTGGAAGGAGGAAAAAAAAAAAAAAAACTTCAAGAACCTGGGTTTTATAAAGGTCCATGGCATGTTTTTCCCCTCCAAGTGTTTTCTGTAAAGCCACGCCCCCACCAAAATGTACCCCGTTACGTGAAGTTTAAGAGGTGGAGCATGCGAGGTGATTGACATGTGACTCAGGATCTTTGTCTAGATTGGTTTGTAACAGTTTGCCACATATTACATATACATGCTGTAAAAAACTAACATACTGTACACTCACCTTGCTACGCAGCACTGACCTGGACTCCTCTTTAGTTGCCTTAATTCTTCATGGGATAAATTCAGGGCTCCATCTACAGCATTCGACAGAAGCCCTTATCCAGAGCAACTCACATTTTTATCTCATTACACATCTGAGCAGTTAAGGGGTTAAGGGCCTTGCTCAAGGGCCCACAAGGGGTAACTTAGTGGTTGAGGGATTTGAACCTGGGACCTTATGAACCGTCGTCCAATCCCTTAACCACCGAGCTACCCTTGACCCCATACAGGGATTCCAACATTCCTTGGGTTTATTGACATGACGGAATCACGCAATCGCTGCTGATTTGTCGGCTACACAGTCATGATCCAAATCTCCCAAACCTCCACCATTTCAGAAAAACAGACCAGCGCATCTGCACCAACGATCAGAGTCACTTAAATCACCTTTTAAGTCTGAATTCTGGTGTTCAGTTTGAATTTTAGCAGATTGTCTTGACCATGTCTAAAGTCTAAATGCATTGAGTTGCTGCCGTGTGATTGACTGACTGGGTATTTAGCCGGTAAGTGTAGTCCAAAAATCTCATTTTTAGTTAAAAAAAAAAAAAACTCTTACTCTGAGATAAATTTCTAGTTTAAGTATTTACTGTAAGTAATGAAATCATGTCTCCATATTAAGTTAAGTACTTCTTTTTTTTTAAGTAAAGCATACATGAAAGTTTCTCCTTTATATTTCCTTCATTTCAGTGTAAGAGTTCAGCAGACTGGGGACGACGTTATTACATTATAAAACAATATAAGAGAGGAAGTGTTCAGCGCAATCGCATCAAATCTAGTTCACACTCTCTCGTTTAAAGGTTTAAAGTCGTACAGTAACTCTTCATATCAGGTTGCTTTCTGTTCATTATAATGTTTTTAAAGACGTTGAAATTCAAGTTTGGACCTGCTGAAGCCAGATTTTATGCAGGAATGAATCAATCTGTGTCACAGTGTAGAGTTCAACATAGAGAATGAATTAGATAGATAGAATTAAACCTGAGGTGATTCTGTAATGGGGTTTGTACCATTTCACTAATACTGTACATCATATCATGATTCTTGTGCTACTGATGTCTAACAGTATACAAGAAATAAACGATGAAAAGCTTTGATCTAAAATGTGTGAAATGTCTAACAAACTACTTCGACCTTAAAGGGTTAAAAACAATAATCAATTCTAATCTAAGAAAAAAACATGTCACAATGCCTGTGACATCTCAGGAAAGTGGGTTTGTCCAATAACTAAATAACTAAAATAAAATTAGACATACACATGTTTAGTTAAAAATAACTAAACATGTACTGTATATGTGTGTGTGTGTGTGTGTGTGTGTGTGTGTGTGCTCACTCTCACTGACTTGTTTACCCCGGTGTCAAACAGTGAAAGCGAGAGTGTCACAACAGCCGTGTCATCCACAGCGCCGTTAGTCAGCTCCTGGGGTCAAAGGTCACTGAAATGATGAGGTGTGATGATGTCATCCTGACTCAACCTGACATTAGTAGTTCTGTGTATGAGCTGAGGGATATAAATGTAGAGATCAAATTTTTTTGTTTTTATATCATACTGTATGTGTGCATGCCAAAAATAAATATATATAAATAAATTATAAATTATATATATATATATTAAAAAAAAAATATATATATATATATATATATATATATGTATGTCTTTCTATTTTGACTTACAACTGTGCATCCATG
>JAQKPX010000020.1:18601481-18613256 GCA_030068255.1 Clarias angolensis
TTTTTTATTTTCTTATAACTTTCAATTTACTTTTACCTACTATTCCTTACTACTTTTTTTTTTTTACTTTAACTTAAATACTTTTACTTACTTGCTTCTTAACTTTTATTATTAGCAGTATTATTAGTAGTAACAGTAATAGTAGTAGATTGTTGGTGTTGGTGATGGTGGTGATGGTGGTGATGGTGGTGATGATGGTGGTAATGGTGGTGATGGTGGTCCCAAACTGAGTGTTTTACCAACAATTTTGAATTTGTTTTCTAAAATGTCATGTTGGGAGTCAGTCTCAGAAACACAATTGTTTTTATCTCCCACTATGTAATTGAACACATTCTCAAGCCGACTCAAGATGGTTGTTGTGGTCACAGGCAGTCAGGAGGGATAACCAATCAGAGGAGAGAAGTCTTTTGTCCTGGTTGTTGCAGGCTATATCACATCTGTTTGTTTTGTTTTGTTTTGTTTTGATTTGATGTAATTTTAATAGCAACAATGATGTATGTATATCTCCACCGATGGGGTCCATAGTACTAAAAGGGTAAAAACTGCTAAAAAATAAAGAAAGAAAGAAAAAAAAAAAGATAAATCTATGATCTGTCCACAAACAATAAATCCATTCAAGGTTTTAAATTATTGAATTGACTGCAGTAACATAATTATTTATTAAACCAACAAGTAAATAAAATACAAAAAAAAATAAGAAACATCATTTGGATATATTCATTTTATCGTCCACTGTTCATTTACAGTATGTATCAATAATTGATGATGGTTTATATTTTTATAAATATTATATAAATATAAACAGTCATTTCTGATAGCGTTAATGGCGAGTCAGATCGGATCTCCTGTTCAGAAATAAAACAGTCTTTTGTGCACTTCAAGTTCTTCTGAGATGATAAGCGTCCATGGAGAGAAATGATGGTGTCTGGGGATGACAGCGTATTTGTGTTATAAAGTGTCTGAGGAAGCTTTATCTCGGCTGGGGTAAAGACTCGGTGCTTACACTGTGACAGTTTAAAGTGCTCTGTTTGACATCCTGGGCTTTAATCTGATCGGCTAAACTGTCCGATATGTCTTACTAAAGGGACCTGAGTGAGACATGTTTGACTTTTACGCCACATTTTAGGTGGTTACCGCAAAGGAAATAAATTCTGTTTATCTTAGAACATATTAAAAATCATAAACATCTCATCCTGTTATGAATGCGCTGACAATGCAGCTCTGCATTTATCTTAGAAAGTTCTCCAACTTAAAGGACAGAGTTTCTTTGAATAAATCCCCCCTGGAGCCGTGTTCGAATGCTGTCACAGCAAAGCAGAGCTCTGAAACATTTACCTTATACTGTCCGTCTATAGGCTTCCCAAGCAATGATCAGGATGGTAAAGCACTAGGCATTTCTCCTGACGCTGCTGCTCAATCCGAGTTTGTCCACTGACTCAGCTCTTAAAGGACTGCGGAATTTGCTGATCGGCTCAAAACGGGAGTGTTAAAGCATAGACACACTGAGGGGAAGCTGTCCATGGAAGAGAGGACAGTACCACAACCTGAAAAAATCATCATTACAGATACATCATACACTACGTAGGGTTAGATCAACATTGTATAGGTATAAGTAATTATTTATTTTTCCAGAAACTAATACATCACATCATCTTATATTCTGTATGTGACATAGCATCCGGGATGTGTCCCAAGACATCACAAAAACGGCATACCTACACCGATCAGCCATTACACGATGACCGCCCACCTAAAATTTAGTCTAATATTGAGTAAGTCCTCCCGTCTGCAACCAAAACTTGCAGGAACATCACAAAAATGTCACATGATCGTTTTTCCTCCCTTGGTGTACCCTTCATATGTCCTGAACACTGCAGCCTGGAAACATCCCACAAGACCTGCAGTTTTGGAGTGACCCTTCATCTAGCCCACACAGTGTGGCCCTTGTCACAGTAGACACAGTTACAATATCTCATTACTATGGCACTTGGGAGTGAGTGGGATATATTAGGCAACAAATGAAAGAAGTTGATGTGTTGGAAGCCAAAAAAATGTCCAAGCGTAAGGATTTGAGTGACTGTGACAAGGACCAAATTATAATGGCCAAAGGACTGGATTAGAGCAACTCCAAAAACTGCAGCTCTTGTGGGATGTTCCTGAGATGCTTTGGTCAAGAAGGAAAAACCAGTTGAACCAGAGACAGGGTCATGGGTGGCAAAGGCACACTGGTGCACATGGAGAGTGAAAGCTGGCCCTTGTAGTCCAATCTAATAGAAGAACTACTGTAGGTCAATTTGGTGAAAAGACTAAGGCTGGTTCCCATAGAAAGGAGTAAGAGCACAAAGTGCATCAGTGTTCTTGTGGCAAGAGAGGAGGGGATGGGATTTATGGCTGATCACTGTATATGTTACTGTATGACATCGCTAAAGATGCATTACATGCGATTACTCAAAAATGTCAAAAATATTGTATCATCACTGACACATCCTACTGTTATATCAGTATACAGCATGATGAGTCATCGCTTATAGATAATGCAGTATGTCATTACACTTGTCTCAGACCTCATCACATACAATCTCATCACAATCTCATCACAACATTACTGATTGCTCATGCCTCATCAAAGGCTTGTCATACGTCATCACAAGAACATATTATGTCATCAAAGACGCCTCACATGGACGATGTCTTTTTCTTAATGTGTCCACGGATTCTGACCCGAAAAGGTGTGTTAACACACTCGAAGTATTTAATCAGAATCTAACCTCAATTCTGGTAATCTAAAATAAACATAACACGAAGAGGAAAATGTTCCTTTTTGTATTAACTTTGAGGTTAAGTTAGGCTTCCAATCTTTTTTATGACAAACCCCGCCTTCTGCTTCATGATTGTTTACAGGAATATATTCTCATCTATGATTGGCTCACATTTCACATGTAGAGACCAATCAGTGCTTCTCCCTCAGCTGAAGACCAGGAGCTAAAGGAAGATGGTGGTCATGTGACTTTTAATGGATGCCAACCGCCATAAAACAAGAAGAATTTCTCAGTTAATGTTACCATTATTTATGTTACGTGGGGCAAACATGAACACAAACAATATATTTTTTGCAACAAAATGATCCGAAATGCTCTGCTCAAGTGTTTAATTGACAAATATTTACCTATTGAACAGATTATTAAAGGTTTACACCCCCCCAGGAACGCCAATTATGATTGACTGTTCATTGGGTCATTTCAGGTCAGACTGTTCTAACTGAGGTGTTTGTTTGATGTATTTTTATTACAATTGGGTCATTTTTTAATTGATTATTAGGATTCATGTAAATGCATGTGGTGATAATCACATATAAATCATACATAGTACCATCAGTAACGCATTAAATCTCACTAAATACAAGCCATGGCACAGAAGATGCATCCTAATGCCATCCTAGATGCAGCCTCGAACATCACAGACACACTACCTCAGCACAGACGTTATACTATATCATGGACAGACCTTATAATAGAGTTGTCATAAGTCATTACAGACTCATCATGCGTCACATACATTACACTGTGCTATTGAAAATACATACTATGTGCAGTGGGGTCCATGCAGCTCACTTAAGCGAGCATCATGAGCTCATAAGCAGAACAAATCAACAGCAGAGTATCACAGACACAGGCGACGTGTGAGGCCGCATGGTCCAGTTTCCTTCAGAGACTGAAGAAAAATCCAGCAGGAAAACACTTTCATTACGCCATAGAAGCTTAAGTAACTTCATTTCCTACTTGCGTGCCATTAGATTTATTGTTCAGCAAACACAATGAGCCCAGGTGCAGATCTATATACACACAGCAGGAAGAATGAGCTGAAGTTCTCCCTTCCACTCGATCACAGCAGTGCACACCGATCTGAGGTCTACTGGGGTCAAATCTCAATAATGTGGACCTCAGTTGACTTCCTGACTCCGTGACTTAGACTGCAGAAGGTTTTATCGGTTTATTGCTTTTAGGACATGAGGAATGCTTTATAGATTACATTCGAATATCTCAACATACACATGGTGGATCACAGATATGTAGAACATCAGGACTTGTGGAATGTCATCGCAGACACGATGTGCGTCATCCTGACATGTGATATTTTGTTCATTCTTCTTGCAATTGACATCCAATAAGTTGTGCTACCACCACCTTCTGGTCTTGTTCTCCCTCATCTTCTTTTCAGTTTAGGTCCTCTTTGATCAAATATTTTATTCCATGTTCTCTTTTTGTATTTTCTAATATACTTTTCGCAGTGTACTCAACCTTTCCAAATTCCCATCAGTCCTCCTCTGAAGGAGAGAGAGCTCCTCTTTGTCCCTTTTCCCTATGGTACATGTGATATGTCATCATGAATACATCGTATATCATCCTGACACATGATCGATGATCACAGATATGGTGTAGGTCATTCCTGACATGTGGTATGTCATGACGGATATGTGGTATGTCATTCCTGACATGTGGTATGTCATGACGGATATGTGGTATGTCATCAACGACACTTAGTAAATAATTAAATATGCCGCACGCATCATCCTGACATGTGGTATGTCATCACAGAAACGTTGTACGTCATGACGGATATGGGGTACAACATGACTGGTACAGTATGTGATATGTCTTTATGTATATGTTCTACATCATCACTGACATGTGGTATGTCATAACAGATACGAGGTACTTCATGAGTGACATGTGATCACAGATACAGTGTACGTCGTCACTGACATGTGGCATGTCATAACAAATATGGTACTCGTCTTCACTGACATGTGGTTTATAATAAGGGGTATTCCGTATTTCCTCACCAACATGTGATATGTCACTGACACATGGCATGTTATAAATATGGCATATGCCATCACTGACACTTGTATATATCATAACATATATTGTATGATTTCACCGACACTTGGTATATCATAACATATATTGTATGTCATCACTGACACTTGGTATGTCATCACGGATATGGAGTATGTCATCACTGACAGGTGGTGTCATTACAGACATATCATAGTCCATCAGACACACATTAAACATCATTCCAGATGTCATATATCACATCCTGTGATTACAGAAATCTCCTGTGTCAGTACAGAAACATCATACATCAATACAAATGTCATTGCCAAGACATATTTCCTCATTACACACATCAACATATACAGTACATGTCAGGCATCATCCAAGACGTCATTATAGATGTTTCGTACATCAACACAGGATATATAGACACATACTGTATATCATACATCCTTCACGGTGCATCATATATCATTAAGGACAAGAATACTTCATTGTAGATGTGAATGTCATGTCATTATGTCACACAATGCAAATCATATGTCATTAGAGATACAGCGTATATAGAATATACTGTGTATACGAATGAATGGAATTTATAGGATTATAGGCGTCAGTTGGCAATTTAGAGTAAGATTTAATGTATTTTTAATTAAGTCTTAAGTTTAATCATCCCTAATTGTTGCACAGATGTGATAAAGCTTGAATCTGTAATTATTCAGAAATGACAAAATCACTAATGACATGCGGTGGATTAGCACATGAATGTAATATTGATATTTCAACAACAAAGCACTTGATTTTCCCCAAACAGCTCAGAAATCACTTGATCTCTTTTCTTTTTTTTCTTTTGCTAAATTCCAACATCAATACTGCATCCATTTTTTACTCCACATCAGAGAGAGCAACATGACTCCGTGGTCCATAATCCTCTAATCACAGCGGAGATCGTCAATGACACGCACAGCTGCTCACGTTTCTGTATCTCAGCACTTTTCTTGATCGCGGCCGTTCGGTGTAAGTCATCACTCACAATTCATAGGATCATAAAACGGTGCTGAGTAGGTCACCTCTGTCGCCGGGCCATCATTCATTCACACGCACACACACACACACACACTCACACACACACACACACATCTGACATGTAATACAAACTAATGGCCTTACAAACTGTTTCCCATAAACAGTGATGAGAGCGTGGAGCGGCTGTAAGTCAGAGAGGACGGACTCTAACATGGATTCATTCGCCATGCTACGGAGGCAAAACAGGGCGAATTCAATAAAGCGCTGACCTTTCAGCGACCGTACAGAGACTTAAACGTGTTACATTTGCACTCGGATTCAATTCTGTTACGCCAGAGCGCCGTTGAATCTGATTGGACAGGGAACGCTTAATGGATAAATTAATAATAGGTTTAATAGGTTCCACTGGGTTGGCCTATTTCTCTTCCATACTTCTCAGCATTTCTCTTATCACCAGACTTGCTATTTGTAAGCTTTTAGGGACTTTGATAAATCCTAGAGGCAGTGCAAGCGAGGAACTTTTAACGATAAGGGAACTTTTGACGTTGAGGTGTTTGGACGTGCTACCACCACTGTCTCGAATGCTTAAGGAACTCTCTGAATCTCTGTTTGGGGATGTGAGCTCGCCCTGACAGCCCTCTCCTCATCTCCTCGTCACACATCATCGCTCTCTTCCTCTTTTATTTTACAATTCTCTTTACTGTTGGATGGCGCATGCATTTTATATACCATATGTGCTCTCTAGGAAAAAAAGAAAGAAAGAAAAGGCAAAGCCTCCACATGCTGGGAAAAAGATTCACTGCGAGAAAGTAGAAAATGCTGACGCGGGAGCCTCCTTTCATGAATGTTAAATAAAAGTCTGTTTATTGCGATAATTTCAGGAACTCTATGTAATGTCCCAAGCACAGACCATAAACCGCAAACCCGTGTAAATGCTCGGTTGCTATAGAAACAATAAGATATTAATATAAAAGTCATATCAAATGTCAGAGAGCGGGTGAGAAATCACGTTAATGACTCCTTTAGACCAACCTTCCGTCTGCCGGACTCGGCCAGAGCCATCGCCTGCCTGTTCAGCTGGTTGGTGATGATGTGACACCTCTGACACGCCCTCCCGGCGCCGAGCTCCCTCGCCGACACCGACCCCGCGCCCTCCGGGTTCGGACGACGCCCATGCTGAATCTCGTCAGCCGAATGGAGCTTTTTTCCCGGACCGAGTCCTCCATAATGCGGCGGCTCTTTACACACAGAGCCTTCGATGACCTGAGACAGAGACGGAGGTGAAGACGGAGAAGTGAAGACTGGTTTAGACGATCAAGAAGGAAGAAATGGGATTTTTCGTCCTTGTTCTTTAGTTAATTTGTTTCTTAGACTATTTAAATTGACTTACTTTACAAGCAGGTAAAGGTGCAAAGGATTTTATATTATTCTTAACCAGAGGTGGGGAAAGTACACAAATCCTATGTTTGAGTAAAAGTAGAGGTTCACAAAGGCAAGTATTACGCAAGTATAAATAGAAGTCTTCCATTTACATGTGTACTTAAGTAAAAGTACATGGCTTGTTCCCAAAGTAGCCTTTGTCATAGAAAAACTATAAATCTCTCTCTCTCTGTCTCTGTCTGATAATGAAGGTGTTGATTTTGTCTCCGTCCTGAACCAGTATTATACCCCAGTGTTGTTAGTTACTGTAATGCAAAGCAATGCAGAAATGTAGTTCAGTAAAAGTACAGATACTTGATGTACTTTTGAGTCGAGTAAGAGTAAAAAGTATAATCTAATAAAACTACTAAAGTACAGATTCAAATATTCAAAAACAATGCTCATAAAGTTTATAATAGTTGAGTATTTGGAGTAAAAATAGCTAGTTTAATAATGGGATAATAACTTTAATTAATTTACTTTAATAATTTAATTGACTGTCTGACATAATATGAGGAAATAATGATTTTAAATTAGTCTAATAAAACAAATATAAGAAGATAATAAAAGGAAATAACAACATGATATCATGGAATCGTGGTAACCTGCAACCTGTATCATAGTGTGAGATTATATATGTAGAATTTATATATTACTCTGCAAATTCTATTATTGTTATTACTTTAATATTTTATATATTAATTTATTTTCTGTAGATTGTTGGATTTTTTTTTTTAAAATATAAATAGCCTATTGTCCATGAAATGTATTATAGTTTAATTTTATTTTATTTTAGTGTTTGTTTGTTTGTTTTGTTTTGTTATAAAAAGCATCCCACTGCACTTCAAACTGTGTCTGGTTGTGTGTGTATGTATATATACGTCCAAGACAAATAAAATTTGATTTTAGATTTCAATTTGGAATAATGAGTTGTTTAAGTAAAAATATAAAATAATGACACTCAAACAACATGTGAAGTTAAAATAACAAAGTAAGATTGTGAAATTAGTTAAAAGTCAAAAAGAGTTACAGAATATGGTAATGAGATTTTAAGTCAAAATAACAACATAATGATATCAAATATATCACAAAATCTTATTTCTAAACAAGTTATCAAATTTAAACTCTTTTGAAAGATATAAAGTCAAAATATGAGTCATTTAAACTAAATACCAAAACTTTAACATCCTAGAATAAAGAGTTATGAAGTTAAATTAATTGGTCATTGATTACTGTTAAAACATCAGTATATCAAGTCAAAAGTAATTACATACAGTATGTTAAAATAATGATTTATTAACCTGAAATAACAGGTGCCTCTTAAAGGGCATTTTTAACAGATTACAGTTCAGTTTTTGTTCATTTTAAAACTTTTTAAAAACTTTTTCAGATGACTAAAATAACGCTCCTCACACACTCCTCCTGTCTCTGTCTCTGTCTCTCTTCTGTCTCTGAGATCTTACCGTAAATCTCCTGTAATCCAGTTTCCGTCCTGCAGAAGAAAACTGACCTCTGGCATCCATCAGTCTTCCTCAGGGGTGCCAAAACATTTGAGAGATCTTGAGTAAACTTGGATTGGTGCAGGAGAGAAGCAATTCTCATCTCATCTCACCAGCAACTCTCTAAACTCTCCTCTTCACATACTGTACTGCATGTATTATTAATGATCATGATGTTTTATTAATTATCTCACAGAGTCACTAATTGCTGTAATTAACTCTGTAATTTGGGAAATAAACAAGAGAGAGAGAGAGAGAGAGAGAGAGAGAGAGGCTTGTGTGCTGAGAGTCAGGAGGAGACTCTGCAGCATGAAGTTGAAACTCAGACTGGCTCTCAGCTCTTTAAATGGTTGCCAGATTGTATATAATCCACCCTCTCGACACTCATTCATTATTGTTAAATACTGTTTCTCCAGTCTCTCACTCTCTCTCACTCTCTCTCAGTGTTTAGTGTACAGCCCAATAATAAACACAGCCCCTGTTACTAAATCATTACAGACTGTTGTTACAGTTACTGTTACTGTTGTACAGATCCATGTTTATTCCATGAAGTTTTCCTTCCTCGACCAAGGGATGTGCTTTAACCCTTAACGCCACAGTTTTTCCAAATATATTTCCAGTTTCCTTCTGCCTTACACTTGCAAATACACTATGACATACACTATAAACAACCCAAGGCGATGTGATGGCGAGGAGGGAAGAGGGACACCATGTTACGAAAGTGATGCTGCCTGGCTGCGTGGTCGTGCAGAACGCAAGAGGTTTGATCTCATTTTGTTGACACAATCATTGCAAACTTAAAAATCATCATAATAATAATGATAAGAAAAAGAATGATGATGTTTTTTCGGCTGCTCCCGTCATGGGGTCATCACAGTGGGCCATCTGAAACATATATAATTTTTGGCACAGGTTTTACGCCGGATGCCCTTCCTGTCACACCCATCCCATTTTATCTAGGCCTGGGGCTGCATCCTGTGGCTCGGGTTTGAGAATTGGGTAGGAATAGAAACCAGACCTTTCACATGGCAGCCACCAATGCCCATATTAATAATAATAATAATAATAATAATAATAATAATAATAATAATAATAATTGGCAAACTGCTTTCATAGTTAATTTACTGTTTTAACATCACTTTCAAGCAAAGATGTCAACTATTCCATGGTTACAGCTTTTTAGTGTCTCTGCTTTTCTGAGTTTTTTTTATCACGCTAAAATAAAAATGGCTTTTGCAAAAGACCAAACAAAACATATAAATGCTTAAGAAATAACATTAGGAAACACAGAAATATTCAGAAAAAAATAGAATAAAATAATGTTTAATCAATGAAACAACCACAAGATTTAATATTAAAATTAGTTTTGAGTTGCACTAATTTATTTCAGAGATCATATATAATAATAATAATAATAATAATAATAATAATAATAATAATAATAATAATAATAAATTAATTGGTTGCTGGAATTCCTTGTAAATGTGATGACTAAAATAAGAAACAGGTAAAAAAAAAAAAAAAAAAAACATTTTCTTGTCATTTTTATGCCTAAATAGAACAATATTGTATTGACAATAAAAAAAATGAGGGTATAGGGACAAAGGTGGTATAAAAAATTGCTCAGATATGATCAGAGGACCCCTCTGAATGAGACAGGAGGGTCACATAGTTTTTGGACAAATATAAAACAAATATTAATGATACAAAACTGCAGCAAAACATATATTTAAAAGAAAGCAGCCCTCTTTCCCTTTCTGGGCCCTGGGGACAAAACACACACTGCCACAGTTCCCTCTTAGGTGATAAACTGCCTTTTAAAGTCACCCTACAGTAGAGCGAACATGACAGAGTGCTCTGTGGAGATCGTCCTTATAGTGGAGTCAACATAATAAAATGCCCTCTGAGGTGTCTGAGGTGTCACAAGGGAGAAAACATCATTTCAAAGTTCGTTCAGCGTAAACCAGGACGTTCCCCGGAGAACCTCTCGACGTGCCGAGCTGGAGTGAAGTGTTCAACTGGGTCACTGTGTAGTGGATGAAAATGTACAGTAATGGCATCCGCATACGTAGCTTACATTAAACCTACTGTAAGTTTACTGTACTTTATTACAGAGATGTTTGCACAATAAATGTTTAAAAAGAAAATATTTTTTGTTTGTTGTTGTGTTGTAAATGTAAATGTGTTTATTTGGAGATGTTTGATATCTCTACGGTGTTGTTGGTATTTTTCCTGCCATGCACGAGTGAGTCCGGGTTTGTATGAAGTGATGAATTTATAGTTTTATAAACCGTTCACTGAGCTGTTGGAGTCAGTGAGGGTGTCGGGGGCGAAAGCGCTGCTGCTGATGAGGTGTAGAGCCGAGACTCTGACCGGACTGGATGCTTAACGAGGTTTTCCTTATATTATTGAATCACCCAATAGAATGTTGACCTTAATTGGGGATGTAAGATTTATTTTTAACTGATGGGGGTTTAATAAATGTATCAGGTTCCCTTTATGTTGTGTATATATTTATTACCCCTGCCCCGTTACAGGGTGACCCCAGCACTGCTTTGAATAATACGCTTAATACATGACACTTTGCAATGATACTTAGCATCTTCAATTAAAAAATAAATAAATAAACCCATCAGAAAGCATAACTGGGTTTATTTTCTGAATATTTTCTCATTTTTTGAACGCCTGGCAACCTTAATGCTAACCCTACACCTGTCTATTTACAAAAATCAGTTTGGGACAAGAAACAACAACAAAAACAAAAAACAAAAACTTTTCATAAAAATGATAAACTGCATTTGGACTTTTTATGTATTTACTGCACCTGTGTTTATGACCCACTTGTTTATGACGTCACAGCATTTTATTATAACTACAGAAATCATTCAAATAACCCCTCCCACACCCTGTCACTCAGCAAGAGTGTGTGTGTGTGTGTGTGTGTGTGTGTGTGTGTGTGTGTGTGTGTGTGTGTGTGTGTGCGGGTGTGT
>JAQKPX010000020.1:18693247-18710942 GCA_030068255.1 Clarias angolensis
GTGTGTGTGTGTGTTTGTGTACTTGTGCCCTTTGTTGGATGCCCTCCACAGGATAAGTTGTATAGAAAGAATGTATAAAGTCAAATTCCTTTTTACTTGTTTTATTTGTACTTATAATGGTTGGAATGCAATAACCAGGTTCTATATAAAACTCCAAAAGTAAATGTTTCCCTAAATAATTTAGTGAATCCTTATAGAATAATATTTATATATTTATATTATATATACTCTATATATCTCAGAATTAGACAGATATGTAGTTAGTAAATAAAGTCCAGCACTGCTCAGGTCGTTGTCGTGTGCCGAGTGTCTCAGGAATGTGAAGACTTGCCGAAGATATTTTTAGGCGTCTCTACATGTCAGCAGAGACCGATGCCATGTTATGTGTAAACATGAACCACGCTGGGGTTCGGGATCCTGGCTGTTTCCCTACTCCTCAAAGGCAAGACCACCGAGTCATCATTTTGTGTGTCACCGAAACCCTGAGACAAATATTCCATAATCATGCACACGGTCAAGGGCAAACGCCGAGACGAGGCAGATCAGAGGCAAGTGCTTTACAGCAAATCTGCAGCTCAGGACCTCAGGTGCGGTGGAAACAGGTAGGAACTTCTTCCCGGCATGCCCTGCAGCACACGATATGTTTTATTTATGTCTTAATTTATTGTAATGACTTGATCACAGGTCTCATGGAAATGTTTTGTCCAACAATAGGCACTTATACATTTCTTTAAGTTATAAAGTAATAAAACAAAATAAAAATCCACTATTTCTTCAAAGTTTCTTTATATAGTTACATTAAATGTATTTTTAATTAGTACCTTTTATATACTTTTTTTTTTTTATCTTTACTCATTCAGGAATTAAAGACACACTATTAAAATGCATAAATATAAAAATAAATGCATAAAATATCCAAATTAAGCAAGCAATGTGTGTGTGTTTGTGTGACTGGTGTGTGTTTTGCATTGTTTTTATATGTTTCATTTATTTTATAAATGTCTTCAAATAAATGACAAAACATTATGTTTTGGATAAAAGTAAATAACATTTGATTATCTTGTTACAATAACACCGGTCAGTGGGTGGGATATATTGGGCAGGGAGTGAAGAATCACTTCTTGAAGTTGATGTATTAGAAGCAGGAAAAATGGACAGGTGTAAGGATCTGAGCAAATGTAACAAAGACCCATGTCTTGACGATGGGGTCAGAGCAACTCCAAAACTGCAGCTCTTGTAGGATGTTCCTGGAGTGCAGGGGTGAGGACATACCACAAGTGATCACTCAGTCATCTTCTATACCGTTTTATCCTGTATTCAGGGTCGCGGGGACCAGGAGTCTATCCCTGGAGTCTTAGGGCACGAGGCAGGGTACACCCTGGACAGGGTGCCAATCCATCGCAGGGCATACACATACACACACACTCCAGGCAATTTGGGAACACCAATTAGCCTAACCTGCATATCTTTGGACTGTGGGTGGAAACCAACCAAGCACGGGGAGAACATGCAAACTCCATGCAAACTCCATGCACACAGAGACGGGAATCAAGCCTGGCCGGGAATTGAACCCAGACCCTGGAGGGGCAAAGCGACAGTGCTAACCACTACACCACCGTGCTGCCACCACAAGTGATCCAAGGAAGGAAAACTGCTAAACCTGCAACAGGGTCATGGGGGCCAGGGTTCATTGCTGTATGAAGAGTGAAGGCTAGTAGGTCAAGTCTGATACATAAACAGTAAAAAAAGAGAAAAGAACTTTACAAACTCTCTGTGACGTCATCCATAGGTTTTCTGAAGAGCGGTTTTGAAGGGAGCTCACCCTCAATAGTCATCACCATCTTAGCAGGAGCTGACTCAACCCAAGCCTAAGTGCCAATTAATTCATAAATAGGTAAATGGGCAGAACAAATGGAGCTTGGCTGTTGGTTAAAACATGGTTACTTACCTCAGTTACTATAAGCTAACTATCTTAGCCTTCCATCCTGCTGAATAAACCATCTGAACCACTGTAGTCCAACTAGAGACTGTGGAGGCCAAAAAGTGACCATTTATTCTCATTTTTAAGACCATAGTACGTCAACATTCACACGCATATTCACACATTTGGGAATGGCAATTAACTAGCTTAGCTTTAGCTTACTTAAAATTCTACAGTGGATAACGTTAATTTATATGCTAATGTTACCTTGATGGAACTCCGTCATCCATGCCCGACATGTTATCCCATGTCAACTCCTACACCTACTTTCTTGTGATATATTAAACCAGTGATTCCAGTTAGCTGGGAAGTGATGCATAGCACACAGCTAACGGTTTAAGACTTGCAATGGAGCTGTCACTCAAAGGAGTGAGTGTGATAAAGTTACCAGGAATTCATGTTCTCCAGAACACTCAGTAAAACCTAACAGCTGTTGTGCAAACGTCTTGAGCACATAAAAAAATAAGATAAATACAGATGCATTTGAAAATATTTCTACAAAAAGAAATATTACGAAAATATAATGTAATAAACACAGTAAATATTTAGTGTGAAAACTCTTTGCTTGAAATAATCAATAGTGTTAGATACAGATTTTTGTAGTTTTATAAATAAAACAGCTGTTAGGTTTTTGAGCATGCTGGAGAATATATTCCTGGGTGTATTCTAGTTGCTTATTACTTCGAGCAGTTCTGTCAACCAACATACCAAGTTATTGTTTCTAACTTATTAAGGAGGTAAACCTGGTTGAATCTAGCAGGGTCTCACAGAAGACAAAAAAGAATATATGTGAGGAGGAAGTCCCAAATTTGTCCCTCTTCCTTCACCATTCATCACAACATTAGTTTCAGTGTTTTGTCTCAGCTTGTTTCGCACTTCTATATGGGGATGATGCACTAATGTTCAGAGATGTTTTACCTGCAAAAGCAGACACAAATCCACTAATAGTTTAGAGATAAAGGTTGGTCAGCGGGTCTTCTGAAGGCCCCATGCAGCTGAAAAACAGGATAAGCCTCTCGACATCACTTTCCAGACTGGTAGAACCTCTGGGTACTGGGTGGTGTCTACCAGGACAAGGTCGTACTTATGGGCCCAGGATGACTTGGGTTGGCAGGAGCACACCCCATTATCTCAATTATTTGCTTGACAGATGATGCAGTCCAATAAAAAAAGGCCTGCAGAAACTTGTTCAGGGCCACATAATCAGTGATCTCCTCAACAGATTACTTGTCAGGCTGGAGCCAGTAGCATGTAATGAGGAGCAGGGCATCAACCTGACTTCTGGGAGAGGTGGTCGGATGGTATATCTACGGGTGGAAGGTAGGCCTTATGTGCCTTGGCAAACATAATTGGGGGTGAGACCAAGCACCCTGTGCCAGTCCTCCTCATCAGGTAAAAGCTTAATAAGGGGGCACTGAGTGTCAAAGGTTGGGAAGAATGGTCATAGTGATCTCCTTTGCCTCAAGACTGTTCTTGCGTGACAGTCTGCTGTGGCAGAATCACCTCAAGCGGGTGCAAGAGGTACTTCTCCAGGGTGGGGTTGCGGTCAAGAACAAGAGGTGGACTGGCTAAGATACGCTGAAAATGTGTGTGTATGTGTGTATGTGTGTGTGACCATGCTAATTTTCTCGCACTGTCTTATTATTGTCATTAAGGCAGGACAGAAAAGTCTCTCCAGCTGGATGATATCTGAGCAGGATCATGTAAACAGCATCAGGAAGAGGAGTATGTAAATGTGAGGAGGAGTGTGTCTTAATGGCCTCCATCTCATCTTCCTGACATCATCAAGTTACATCAAGTAAGTAAAGCCTATGGTGACCTCTGACCTATGATTGACATGGATGATGATGAGCTGCTGTCGGCCGTGTGGGACGGAGATGTGAAGACAGTGAGAAACCTTCTGATGTGTGAACAAGCACCAAGGAATCTCCTGAAGACGGATGCCAATGGCTGGACTGTAGTCCATGAGGCGAGTTATTCCGGCCAGACAGAGTGCCTGAAACTGCTGCTTTCAGGTGAGGAGGCGTTAATGGGGTCAGACATTTTCTTCCAGGAAGTCAAATAAAACTTCATCAGCCTATCAGCGCATCCTGTCTGGATGTGGTCAGCATGAAGCCTCTACTAGCAACGCCTTCTCTTCTCATGCTGTATTTTCTTCAGCAGCTGTGCCTGAGATGATTAACTCCCGAACCTCTACACACCAGACTCCTGTCATTCTCGCTGTGTTCCGGGGACATTTACCTTGCGTGGAGTATCTTTTGGAAATAGGAGCAGATCCTGGAATTCCCACCATAACCAAGGAGACACCTCTCTACGAAGGTAATGACTTTAATCACTTTATTCAACAATTATTGTCCATATTTTACAGCATTTGGATTTATTGTCTACACACATCAGGGAAAAAAATTGTACAGTATGATGTATGATCTGTTAATATTAATATTAATCATTTTATCAAATTATTATCATAATATCAATATATAACATATAGCAAGGAAGTTAATATTATATTCCCTCTCCACAGCGTGTGCCACGCGAAATGTTCAGATGGTGCATCTCCTGTTGAGAAATGGAGCAGATGCCAATCAAAAGTGTTTGGACGGATGGTCGGCTCTGCATGAGTCAGTGTTGCAGAACGATCTGGAGATCTGTGAGGTTTTAGTGGAGCACGGA
The DNA here is from genome assembly GCA_030068255.1 of Clarias angolensis. Lineage (NCBI taxonomy): Eukaryota > Metazoa > Chordata > Actinopteri > Siluriformes > Clariidae > Clarias > Clarias angolensis. The sequence goes on from JAQKPX010000020.1 coordinate 18,697,902, forward strand.
GCTGAGATCAGCTCTCGCAACATCTATGGAGTCACGCCGCTCTTCCTCGCTGCTCAGTGCAGATGCCTGGAGCCTCTGAGGTTCTTTATCAGAAAGGGTTTGTAAATTCACAGATTCCTTCCACAGCACTGAGGAATTCTGGATTCTGATTGGTCAGAAGATGTTGTTTATTCTAATCATTATACTGGCAGCACAGTGGCGTAGTGGTTTGATTCCCGCCTGCGGTTCTGTGTGTGGAGTTTGCATGTTCTCCCTGTGCTTGGTGGGTTTCCTCCGGGTACTCCGGTTTCCTCCCACAGTCCAAAGACACGCAGATTAGGCTAATTGGCGTTCCCAAATTGCCCACAGTGTGTGAATGAGCGTATGTGACTGTTGACCAAAGGTCCTAACACTGTTGTTAAATGGGAATAAATACAACGGTAATCACCACAGTCCTCCACGGCCCCTAGTTGGACTACAGAGGCTCCTAGATAGATGGAATCATTATAATGCATTATAATAGAATAGAAATTAATCAGCTTCAGAGTGGTAACAGAACCCTGTTTTGTGCTTGTGCAGGAGCGGATGTAAACAGCGAGGCAAAAGATGGAGCCACGCCGTTGTATGAAGCCTGCAGGAACAATCACTCAGACATAGTGGAGTATCTTCTGGCTCAAAGTGCTGACGCTAACAGACCGGGAAAGGATGGACTTTTACCTCTTCATATAGCAGCAAAACATGGGAACGACAGGTATCAGGCCAACAACAACCACACAAACATGCCGAGACGTCAGCAGAGGAGCCGTACATGTCTGTAATCGAATTATGATTACTGAATGTGATTCTCAGAAGAACTGAATAATTCTATATTTATAAAGGTCATAATAAATGACTGTGAATGTACAGTATGGGTAAAAAACAGGTTCCTTCTTGATGGTTCTCATTTATTAGACTCATTATTTCAAACTTTTTAATAGAAGTTAAATCCATTGTTATATGATGAAATAGTGGCTGATAAACATTTTATTATTATCATTATTTATTTTTAAATGATTTATTTGAAAATCAAGATAGCAATCAAACACAAATAAATATGATCATACCAACATTTTGGTTAGTTTTAGCATTTTTATAAATGAATGTCGGATCAGTTGTTTACACTTGATATAAAATTATGATTTTTACTTCAGCTCTGAGGAAGATGTTTTAGTGAGTGATATTATACTGTAGTATCGCAGTACCTTAATAACAATGTATTAATATTTACATTTCACGCTCTTTCACACTCTGAGTCCTGGAATATGGCGGGTGCCATCATGGAAGAAAAACTTCATAGATGTGATAACCTTCAGTACCTTCAGGTGGTCAGCAGTTTCAAATCCTACGGCATGGATTCTTACCTAAGATGAGTAAATACCCCATGTTAAGTCTGATTTTAAACCACAGGGAGCGAAACTTCCCTATTCTAAGGGAACTATGAATGATGTAGGGAAGAAGTGAACAATGGGTCATCACTTTTCACAGCAGTAGCGACAAGTATCCGAGGCGTTTATGTTACCATGGTAACGCAGGTAGGAAGTGACATCTGTGCTGGTGAGGTCGCAGGGTGTTTTGAATGGTAGAGTTTTGTCTGAGGAACTTCTCTTAAGCAACATTTCCTGCACAGGGAGCATGGAGCAGGGAGCACCCTTTAAAGTACACTCTGGAATGGAACGCAGCTCAGGACATAAATAACTTTTCAGGGAGCTACACAAGAACACCTGAAACACAAGGCAGTGAGACACGAAATCAACACATGCCACAAGGGGGCGACCCTGACACCTTCTGGAAAAAAAAAAAAACCTAAGAATTATCCACGAACAAAACTGTTTCTGTACTGCTAAGTTTATCGAAAAATTAAAATAAAAAAATCTGTAAATAAAACTGTAATAAATAAATAAATGTAAATTAATAAAATGTAGTAATCATAGCATTCACCATATTTTTTGATTGTAATATAAAGTTGAATCACCTTTAACTCCCTTCTCAGAATCATCTCCAAACTGATCCTGATCACGAGCATGACTGAAATCCAGCGCAGTGGCATCAGCCCGGTTCATCTCTCAGCCGAGAGCAATGAGGACGGAGCTCTGGAGCTCCTGATCCACTCCGGCTTTGATGTCAACTTCCTGCTGGCTCCGGACCGTTCCCGCATGTATGAAGACCGTCGTGTTTCAGCTCTCTACTTTGCAGTAGAGAACGGGAACGTCGAGGCCGCCTGTATGCTTCTGGACGCCGGCGCCGATCCGAACCTGGACCCGTTCAACGTCCTGCTGCTGGCCGTGAGGCAGGGTCACGTACGCATGGCGACCTTACTGCTGGAGCACGGAGCTAACGTAAACGCTGGCCTCCCTACACACCCCAGCACGTTCCCGGCCTGCGTGATGCTCAGCGTGAGGAACATTACCATGATGAAGTGTCTGATGGACCACGGCTGTGACGCAGAAGCGTGTTTTCAGTGTGAATATGGAGCTGAGGAACATCCCACCTACACCAGGAGCGAGACGGAGACACGTCCATGTCTGCAGGTATTAATGACATGGAAATGTAATTGAAGTTTAAAAATCGTGATTGATTTCTAGATGTTTTTCTGTTTTTCTCACACAGTTCTGTGAGATGATCTCAGCTTGGCCGGTGCGTCACTGCACGGGACCCGTCGTTAACCTGCTCCTGGATTACGTCACGCATGTAACACTGTGTTCCAGACTCAGTAAACTCCTGGAGGGCGATGATTCCTGGATGCACATCAAAGACAGATCAAGTACGTATGTCCATATTGAATACACAGCATGGTGCAAAAGTTAGCATCCCCCTAAATTTCACATTTGTATTACTGTAATTAACTTTATTCTTGATTGGAAGTCAAATTTGAAACCAAATCAGAAACTACAAAAAGTTTTTCAAATGCTCATGTACATGTGGAATAAGAAAGGGCTCTGTGTGAATGTGAGAGTCGTATCAAATGGATCATTTTGGTGACTCTTGGCTCTCAAACCTGATCCCGGAGCAAATTGTCCATTTCCCTCCATCTAAAACCATGAGGGTGAGTCAAAAATTATTTGCAGTACGGCTGTACAATTTAATTTAAATTCTTTAGAAAAGACAGATACATAATTGTTCGACATAACCTCTTTGCTTTTCAATACACATTGTCTATCTGTCAGCAAGCTTTCGTATTCCCTCAATATAAATGTTTTAGGCTGAGCTGTGAGCCAGGAATGCACTGCTGTCTTCACGTCTTCATCAGAAGTGAATCTTCGTCCTCGTAGTTCTGCTTTCAGGGGACCAAACAGGTGAAAGTCTGATGGAGTGCGATCAGGACTATAGAGAGGACGCTTTAACGCCTCAGAGTGTCGACAGTGTGGACAGAAGTGTGCGGACGCGCATCGTCACGCGAGATCACGACGCCCTCGGATATCAGTCCTCTGTGTTTAACCCGAAGTTTAATCTTCAGCTCTTCAATAAGCGTCTCACTGTAACGAGCACTGTCGATTGTTGAACTTTTTTCATGATGATGTTCCAATACTTCTGGCCCGTGAGAACACCAGAAAACAGTTAGCATTGATGAATTTTCCAGCTGATGGTTGACGTTTGAACTTTTTCTCGGTCGGTGATTGAGGATGTTTCCGTTCCGTACTCTGCCGTTTACTCTCAGACTCGTAGTGATGAATCCGTGTCTCATCACCAGGAATGATTCTTGTTAAGAAATTATCACCTTCTGTAGACTATCGCTTCCCATTTTATGCTCTTCCATGGGTTTCCGCACCAAGTACATCTTCAGACCACATACACACACAAAAAACAAACAAAAAAAACAACAGAATCACTGCACGCTGCTCTTCTTTCATATAAATCACAGGCGAAGTGTCCGGTGTTGGTTGCACTGCAGTTACAGGTGGACTGATGTAACACTGATCTTCACACCTGCACAGCGGCGAAAGGGGAGACTGACAGAGTGCTGATCATTTTTGACTCACCCTTGTTTAATACCATAATAAGTCCTGGCAGATATTCATTTGTCTCCTTGAGTTGTAAAGTAAGATCAGTAAAATGTAGTAAAGACGTAAGATAATAAAAATGTTTACATTTTAATGCATTGCAATTTAATCTGAATGGAAAACAAACCCTTACAGCATTTATAATTCTTGAACTTTACAGCACTGCAGTTTATTGTGGTTGTGTATTCACACATGACATTGTTATTCCCATCACATTCATAATCGACAATTCCCTTCATGACCTCCAGAGTTATTTGTAATTGACGCCTTATAACATCAATTTTCTCTCTGCTTGTTGGAATGATTTCCTGTGTACAGCACAAGTGTCTGGTGTTTTACATGACTCATCATTTCTGTATTTTCCTGTTTGCTTGCTTAGACAGTTGTTGTGTTGTGTTGTGTTTTTTTTTTTTGTTTTTTTGGTACAGATTTATTTATTTATTTATTTATTAAATAAATCTGTACAAAAAAACAAAAAAACAAAAATTTATTATTATTTATTATTTATTTATTATTAATAATATGTATTTATAATTTTTTCTATTATCATAATTCAACAAATCAAACATCTGACTCAGTACTGAAATCATATTCCGGTTATCATTTAAAGTTTTAAAGGTTTTATTTCTGAATGCTCTTTTAAAAATGACACATTATGGCCAGGTTAACTGTATTTATTTATTTATTTATTTTTATTTACACTGCAGTCACTGAGGTTCTAATCAAACTCGATTCACACAATCAAACAAGTGACAAACTACACTACCATAAATAGTAACACTAACTGTAATTCTAGTAGGACGTGATTTCCAACACTGTACCGAGTCCCCTGAACACTTAACCACCTTATTTTATTTCTCTTCCTCCTCAGCGCTTCCTCAGAGTCTGATGCAGCTGTGCAGAGTCAGAATCCGACAGTTAGCAGGAAGAAAACGGCTCAAAGACATCAACAACCTTCCAGGAAGATTAATCAACTTCCTCAACTACAACGTACGGTGTGAAGAAATCATATTTTAAACTCCTGATCCAGACCTCGAAGCACTGACACTGGAGACTCCTTCCACACAAACATGTCCCATAATAAACGTAGAACGAGTGTGTTAATAATTATAAACCTGCGGCGCTCTCAGAGCTGCTGTTAAAGAAAATGATTTGACCAATCAGAATGCAGAATTCAACAGTACTGTGGTGTCACAGATAATAATGTAAAGTGAAGTGCTTTATAATAATTAATTGTGTTTTTGTTAGATTTTTAAATAGTATCACTATACTCTAATAGATTTTAGACTGTGTGTGTGTGTGTGTGTGTGTGTGTGTGTGTGATATTATTTTGACCACATGATGGTGCTAGTGTTATGATTTAACTATATAAACACATTTACTTTCTATACATGGCTTATCTGTCATGTACATCAGGGATTTATTTTGTGTACGTTTGTGTTCATGTTTTAATAAAATTTAAAGCTGGATTGGTTTTGACTTTTATATCTGGAGTTGAAATTTCTAAGTCGGGGACCAAAAGTTTTGCGAATGACACAAATATTCATTTTCACAAAGTTCTGCTGCTTCAGTGTTTTTAGATCTTTGTGTCAGATGTTACTCTGGTATACTGAAGTATAATTACGAGCATTTGATAAGCGTCAAAGGCTTTTACTAACAATTACAAAGAGTCAGTATTTGTAGGGTTGTCCCTTCTTTTTCAAGACATTTTTTAATTCGCACAACCCATTCTTGCACGATCAATGTTTGGAGTTTGTCAGAATTTGTAGGGTTTTGTTTGTCCACCTGCCTGTTAAGGATTGAGTTCTCAATGGGATTAAGGTCTGAGGAGTTTCCTGGCCATGGACACACAATTTCCATGTTTTGTTCCCTGAGCCACATAGATATCACATTTGCCTTATGACGAGGAGCACTGGAGGACATTTGGAGCACTGCCAATATCAAATATCCACTCATCTTCTATACCGCTTTATCCTGTATTCAGGATCACGGGGAGCCTATCCCAGGAGGCTTAGGGCACAAGGCAGGCTAAACCCTGGACAGGGTGATCCATGGCGCACACACACACATACATAAACTCACACACCCATTTACAGTACACACTACGGGCAATCTGGGAACGCCAATTAGCCTAACCTGCATATCTTTGGACTGTGGGAGGAAACCGGAGTACCCGGAGGAAACCCACCAAGCACGGGGAGAACATGCAAACTCCATGCACACGGAGACGGGAATCGAACCCGGACCCTGGAGGTGCAAGTCGACAGTGCTAACCACTACACCACCGTGCCACCATCCAATATCCAACGAATGCTAAATAAAATAAAATGCTACTACTAGTAACAATAATAACAATAATAATAATAAAGGTCTGTTCAGTAGTAAATATTGAAACAGGTCTCCTAATCATGCTGCTTTACATCTGGAACTTGTATGATTGTCCTGTAAAAATGATTCAGATCTGCAAAGTCATGTCAGTTTTAATGTTTAGCCCAGATAGCTTTTCTGTTGTTGATGCTTCACTGAGCAGTTTGTTTATTTCCAGGAGTCAGTATCACTGTATTTCTCCCCACTGTAACTTCCCCTGCCTTCAATAAGCCAGACATGCCTTAATGTCCTACGTGTAAAGCCAAGTAAAGATGAGATTCAGGTCACAGGTTTGTTTACAACATGTCATCTAGATTGCTTTCGCAGTAACACTAAAACTCATAATCCAGCGCTGCACAGAGCAGTCTGGAGAAACCGAGCTGACAGAACAGAACTTCTACACAAAATATCTGCCCCATCCTGATTCCTGGTCAGCTTCACACAGAGTAAGGTACGTCACACATTCGATAAGATCAGCATTAACACTATAGGTATCACTATGGATAATTTTGCAAACTCTCCTAAAGTCTAAGGCTAAGTTGTTGTTTTGTTGTTGTTGTTGTTGTTTTTAACTTGTATATTTTATGCAAGTTCTATATTAAGGCATAATGCTACTGTAACCATGCCATGAACAATGCACCTCGACACCTGTCCTGGCAGCTGTTTTTTGTGCAGTATTTGGACTACTGTAGGTCAACATCTTCAGTTACAGTTATATAAAATATGATTATAAATAAATATTAGCAAAAGAACACCTCCTAAGCTATAAGCATGTGTGTCCTAGGACAGAGCATGGCATAAGCTCCATAGAGAAAAAGTCTTTTTATTCATTAATAGTGAGACTTATTGTATATATTTTACTGTCATTGTGGCTCCTAGATTATTGTTATATTTTTTGGATAAACAACTTCATTCTTAAACCAGTAATATATTATTATTATTATTATTATTATTATTATTTAAAAAGAAATAATAAGCTTATTTGTTTTGCATGGGGGCACAAACTTTTGCACTCTAACCATATTCATGTGCTGTGGTTTTCAGAATCTTGCCTGGCCGTGTGGACGATGGCTGCTCCGCAGGTGTCGACCCCAAGCATGACGACTTCCTCTTTGGACACGGAGGACTACAGCATTTATGCTAGCATGACTGAGGAGCAGCTCCTGCAGCTAGCGATTGAGCAAAGTCTAGCTGATGCTAACACTCAGCAAATCTGCTCTCGCACAACGAGACTGACCGCTCAGTGTTCACATCCCTCACGGCCTCAGAGCATCCCTCCTCCTGCAAACCCGCCTGCTAATCTACCCGCTGACCCACCACTCATCCAATCCTCCAGGTTAATGTTTATAAGACACTCTTAGGGCATTGACGCCAAATTATGTGGAACTGCGAATGGAAGAGCGCAGAATCATTATAATAATAACATTTGCTAAAGTTTCTTTCTCTTTTCTAAGATATATATTTTTTCAATCTGCATAATTTTATTATAGAATTTAATGTTTCTAATTAGTTTCTACTTATTTACCCACAGTAAAGTTTCAATGTCTTTTAAATGTTAAATAACTGCCCATTCACTACACATGCTCAATACATAGAAGTGTCTATAGAGAAGTAGGGTGGTATACAGTACCTTACCGAGTGCAGCACTTTGCACAACAGAACACTAGAACTAAAAACATTTTACATTGAAACTTCTCTCTATTTTCCTAAAAGTCACTAAAGTTAATAGGCATGTACACATAATGGAAGAAATGTACTGTATAATCCCAGATTCCGAGTTGCTAGCATGCTTTCAGGAAGGTGAAAAGCACTGGTTTATATGTGTAACATATAATATACATCATTTTTATCCTTACAGTAATAAACAATTCTCAAGAATCAACCGAGATGCTCAAGACCATTTGTTCAGCAAGGAAAAGACGGAAGTGATTGCTTGGACAAGACACAATGGATTTTTACGGGTTACTGTGGAATCAGTCAAGTAAATGTCTTTAAAATGCAAAACTAGTGCAAATGTGGCTAAAATTAGTGCACTGACCAAATTGGACATTTTATTTCCAGAGATTTAGACCCTTTTCTCTCAGCGATTTGGAAAGGTGATGCTAAGGCTCTAAGTGCGATAGTACGAACCAAATCCCGAAGCCTTTTGGAAACTAATCAGGAGGGTTGGCTCCCCCTTCACGAGTCAGCTTATTACGGTCATGTGGACTGTCTAAAGATTTTGCTAAGTGGTAAGATAACCTTTGAAGACCATACACTCTTGTGTTCCCTGTGTGGACATTCATTTTAATTCATGTTTGATTGTGTGTTGCTTTTAGCCCAACCAGAGACAATTAACAGACGCACCCTAAAGAACCAAACTCCGCTTCTACTAGCTGTAAGTCGCAGACATTCAGCTTGTGTCCACTATCTGTTGGAGAAGGGTGCTGATCCCAACCTGGCAAACTACCAGTGGGAGACTCCATTATACAAAGGTTTGCAATAAAACCAATAAAACCAGGATTACACTTTATGTACAGTATTTATGGGATGGTACTTACATAATTACCATAACTACCAAATCATGTACTAATGCTAATCTGCTCAACTAGTTAGCACCTTTGGCCCCCGATTTCGTAAGCTATTGAGGTAGCTACCTATGGATTGAATGCAGCTTACTCAGCTACAATACACTATTAAATTATACAAACAAGGCACCATTGAATTCTGGATTCTGACTGGTTAGAAGGTGTTGAATTGTAATAATTACAGTATAATGTATGTGCCAAAGCAATTCCAGCTTTGGGCAAATAGTCTTGTTTGTATATAACAATGTTTTTTTTTTTTTTTTACAGCTTGTGAAAAGGGTACTGAAGAAGCTGTGGCTCTTTTGATAAGATATGGAGCACTGACAACTAAGGCATCAATACAAGGAGCAACACCACTGCACGAAGCAGTGGCAAGCAAAAATGTGGAAATGTGCAAATTGCTACTGCAAGGAAAGGCAAATCTGATGGCTAAAAACATTTATGGCATAGATCCACCCTTCACAGCAGCTCAGTGTGGTGCTGCCGAAGTCCTAAAATTCCTGATAATGAAAGGTAGGCATCAATTAAAATGGAGTACATAAGGAGTTACAAATTAATGTAACATTTTAAACTTAACTACAGTACATGTCCACTTGAAAAGTCATCAACCAAGTCAACTCTTCATTGTTTTTTATCTAGGAAATGGCTTTATAACCATTAAACATTAAAGAAGTGGTATAAATAACAAAATTTGCCAGTGGACACAAGTTTCTCAGTATTGATTAAATTCATTGTCCTTCAGGTGCAGATGTTAACACTCAGGCTAATGATGGTGCTTCAGCCTTGTTTGAAGCCTCTAAAAATGGCCACAGTGAAGTCGTAGAGATTCTCTTGTCCTACCGTGCTGAAGTTAACAAATCTAACAAAGCTGGACTATTTCCTATTCATGTTGCAGCTAAAAACGGACACTGCAGGTTTGTAAAACAAGGTTTATCCTTTTGTTAATTCATACGGAATTCATTTGATGGGAAAGAAAAAGCTTAACTATATTATTTTCCTTTTTGTTCAGAGTTGTTTCCTTGCTAATACCAAAAACTAACAAGACCAAAATAAATCGCTCTGGCATCAGTCCTCTTCATCTGGCTGCAGAACGCAACAGAGATGAGGTTCTTGAGGTACTGATAGATGCCGGGTTTGATGTCAACTCCATGCTATCAGAAGATTGGTCCAAAATGTATGAGGACCATCGCAAAACTGCCCTCTACTGTGCTGTGGCCAATAGCAATGTTGATGCAGCTGAAATGCTCCTGGAAGCTGGGGCCGATCCCAACCTGGACACCTTCAATCCTCTGCTCGTTGCTGTGAGGAAGGGCTGCATTGAAATGGTCAAGCTTCTGGTCAACCATGGTGCAAATATTAACTCCATCCTCCCAACTCACCCCACCGAATTCCCAGCTGCTATGATTTTTTCCATGAATAACTTGCCAATGATTAAGTACCTCATGGATTATGGGTGCGATGCTCAATCATGCTTTAAGTGCGACTATGGCAGTGGATCTCACCCGCCCATAAAATCCAGCATGCAAGATGGAAGGGACAGGCTTTACTACCTCGGTGATGAAAGTTCAGAAAGCTGTGTACAGGTAAATGTTAGAAAACCACAAGGGTACATCCTTGGTATTTTAACTTTGAATCTGTGAACCTGAGAATATGATATATTTGAGGGTAAATTTAGAGAACAGTTACTATTTATCTACATTATATCAGTCTTAAAATTCACTACATTCATGTTCCCAGATAAAACATCTTTCCATCCATTATCACTACTGGATATGTCTAGGGTTGCAGGGGGTCTGGAGCATATGCCAGAGAACTTAGGGCACAACACCCTGCATGCCAACCCATTGCAGGGCATAAGCATGCACATTCACACACAAACAAACACTAAATTCAATTTTGGGAAAGAAACAGACTACAAACAATCAACCTACACCACATGTGAATGGACTTTAAAAGCATAGTAGCTATACTAAAGTATAGTAGCTAAAGGGAACCAACCAAACATGGGGGAACTTGCAAACTCAATGCACAGAACAGAAGGGAGATTCAAACCCCCAACCCTGGAGTTGTGAGGTGACAGTGCTAACACGTATAGGCTCAATATGGAACCCATCCATATTGGTTCATTCCTCAGCAATTTCTAGGGCAATTAGCATATGACAAAAAAAATTGGCTGGTGTACTTCAGTGAACCTCAGGATTACATCAGTGGAAGCTTATTGGTTCAGTAGGGCAACAATTAGTAAAAAAAAGTCTGAGGAGAGACACCAGACAAGGAGTGATCCTAATGACCCCCATAGAGATAAACCCTTAGGGTAAGGTTTACCCATTCCTGAAGCTAGACCTGGGGTCGAGGTCCGGTCCACCCACATAACGTGGGCTCAGGATTGTGGGCTCTCAACCTGCATGAGTCAGATGCAGTGCCAACCAGGCAACTGCAAGTACATACAGTAAGCAGACAATCTTGGGCAGACTACAGTAGGCCCTTGCAAATGAAATTCATTTAAGCAGGTGAAAGATAAAACAAAATGTGCCAAGGCCATACCCGTGAAGTACCCCAGTGACCAGCAATGATACTTTGAAACTTGCATTGTACATTACTTATTATTATTGTTTAAATATCTGACTTCAACAGTTCTGTGAGATGATTGCCAGGCCAAAAGTCACCAGTTGGGCTGGACCTATCATAGACATACTGCTAGACTATGTGGGTCATGTGAAACTCTGTTCCAGACTAGTTGAACACCTGGACACTTACAGTGAATGGGCTGAAATCAAAGAGAAAGCAAGTATGTATTCCCCTTTAATCCCCTATGTTTGATTCCAAAGTAAGTGTGTGGCATAACTAGATACCCTGTAGTAATCACTCATCTTCAATATGTTCCTTATCCTGTTCGATAGGGAGTCTATCCTTATTATGCTCGGTGGGAATAATTCCTAAACCCGGTATCCAGTCCATCACAGGGCACCACTCTCACACCTGTAGGTTTCTGGGAGGTGGGGGGAAATCAGAGAAAACTGGACACATGAAGATATAACTTGTGGAACACTGTAGAACCCTGGAGGTGTGTGGTTACCCACTATACCACAATGCCACTCTGGTTTATTCTCACCATGAAAAAACAATATGTGGACTAGTGGCTCGAAATTGCTCACGGCTAAGAATGTGTGTGCATGGTGCCCTGTGATGGACTGGAGTACTGTTCGGAGCATACTCCCACCTTACACCCAGTGTTACCTGTGTATAGGGTTTGTGTCTATCACAACCCTAATATGGATAATGTGCTTGAGGATGAATGAATAAATTAATCATTGAAAAGTATTTCCCCTAGTTCATGTGTTTCATATACCATGCACTTATCTGGTTAATCCTTAAAGTTAGGCGTTGTTTGTGAATAATGGACTGTGGAGCATTTAAACTCTGCTTGTCTGTGCAGTGCCTCCTCGGTCCTTGATGCATCTTTGCAGAATAAAGATCCGTCAGCAGCTGGGAGTCCAGAGACTAAAACAGATGAACCGTCTTCCTCTGTCTCGGAGGCTTATCAAGTTTTTAAGGCATGAGAAAGAATCATTTACTGATATCCTTTAAATATAGTCTCAGTTATCTTTTAATTTACAGAATCTTTTGGTCTTGTAAAGATGATGTTACTTTTTTTTTTTTTACTTTTGGTAAGTTGTTAAACTGGTTTTGTTGCTGCTTTTAGTTGTGTTTAAATTGTGAGTAGTCAAGCCAGCTGTTTTGTTTGATGTAACTAATTTTATGTTTACTTCAAATACTACTAGGGTTACATTTAATTAAAAAAATTCCCATTCAGTCAGATTCAAGTAAATAAATAAATGAATAATAAATAAATCAAAATCATCTATACAAATTGCACAGACATTACAAAGTTGCTTTGCTGTGATCTGATTTATTTTCAGCTGCCCAAACAGTCTTTGAATTGAGTTGATTAACAGAATTTTGAAAGTGCTTTGAGAGTAAAATTTCTACTGGATCGTCACATATTTGTTAGATGTATTATTATTATTATTGTTGTTGTTGTTGTTGTTGTTGTTGTTGTTATTATTATTATTATTATTATTATTATTATT
>JAQKPX010000020.1:18756816-18767143 GCA_030068255.1 Clarias angolensis
CACACACTCACAATAACACACACTCACAAACACACTCATAATCAAACACACACACTCACAATAACACACACTCACAATCAAACACTCATTCACAATAACACAGACTCACACACAATTAAACACACACACACACACACACACACACACACAATAGCACACACTCACAAACACATACCACAACACACTCATACAATTTTATTAAACTAGAAATGATCTTAATAATCTTATATTTGTAGTGTTGTTTTAACTAATTGTAGTAATTAAAAAATATATATAAAAAAAAAAAACTTTACTAAAAAAACTTCTCTCCTGCCACATAAACAGTAAAACAGCGCTACACATCCCTCTTTCCTCTCACCCTGTCATGGCGATCTGGCCACAGGTTCTCATCCACTTCTAAAACTCCCTGTTCTCTTTAATCAAACATTTTGTAAAGAACTTTTGTTTATCTCTGGTGAGACCCAGGCTCTCCTCTAAGACCACCTGTCAGATGTCCCTCTTGTCCCCTGACCTTCCTGTGACCACCTCGTCCTGCTCGACCACCTGCCTGCTCCGTGTCACAGCTGTGGACGTCACTCGTCTCTGCTCGCACCACCAGGTGATATCAATCATCAGTGACGAGACCGACGCTCTGGACCTCGTTATCCTGAAACCTTCATGATGAGAACATTGGACTTTGTTCCTCAACTTCCATAAGATTATTCTTTAGATGAGTTTTGAAACTGTAACACACTGATGTTTTGAAATAGTGATTTTAGTCCAGTGAACAAATGATCTCTGGTTTAAATTTATTGTCTCCAAGCAAGTTTTGAATCGTGTGTGATTTATGATCATGGGTTGTGATTTTTTTATCTAGACTTTGAAAAAAATGACATCACAGTTCTGATACTAGTGCAATAAAATGCTATGAAAACTGACTGAAATTATATTTTTAGGTTTAGTTTAATAGTTGTAAAATATAGAATTCTATTTTTAAGTGATAAAAGTGATCGTTTCGTTCTTTTTTTATTTGTTAGTAAAATACAAAAAAATGTTGAGTTGCTTCAAAGAAACAAAATCCTTACTGAAATAAATAAATATTGACATTTTGAGGAAGAATATATATTAAACTGGTTTTAAGAAGGGGGGGGGGGGGGAATATATATATATATATATATGACCTCAGAGTCTTCAAGGTGTGTTTTTGCAAAGCTCCCCTACAAGGAGATATTGTTTTCACATAAACACAACGACCACTCTTTGTAATAAATTCATGCAACTGCTTCAGAGTTGCTGTTGGCCTTTTGGTAAGCCTCTCTGACCAGTTTCCTCTTGGCTCTTTCATCCAGTTTGGAGCAAGGTCCTGATCCAGAGGGGGTCTGTGTTGTCCAAAATACGTTCTACTTCTGAAGAATAGACTTCATTGTGTTTCTAGGCAGCAATTATGTCTTAAAATTTTATTTCTACCCATCTCCTGACTTGTGCCTTTATCCCAGAGATCTCCAGCTTTTCATACTGAGCTAATCAAAATGACCACAGCTGAAGGTCAAAAGGCTTTGTGTGCCATTGAGAACATGATTAGAAGGTGATTAGCTTCACCTGACTGAGTTTGCAAGTTATTATAATGATGGGGTGACCTGATTCCAACTCAGTGATTCTGTTTTCTATTTTTTCCGGACATGTTCGTGTTATATATTTCAGTTGGATGTTAAAAGTTGCACGGTGTAAATACAGATGGATGAAACAAAAACTGTCTTCATTTTAGGCTGCAAAGCAACAAAATGTGGTTATTTCAAAGGGAGGTGATTCTCTTCTATACCCATCGTGCGTGTATATATATATAGAGAGAGATAGGGATAGATAGACAGATAGATAGATAGAAGAGCTGAATAAGGATGAAGGAGTGCGAGTGTGTTCCTGACGTTGCTCTGCTCTCGCCCTCAGTACGCTCATGGATCAGGGCAGAAGTCGTGCTCTGGAGCTGGCGCTGTGCGTCTGGAGGACACCTGTCACCTGCCCTGTCACTGCAGACCTTACGCCCTGCTCCCCCCACCTCCTCCTCCACCACCTCCACCCAGACTCTTCTCTCCTACAGGTTAGCCTCTCACACACATACACACACACACACACATAAAGAACATAATACACATCCATAATAAACATATTTTACGTTTATATGTTTTTGCTGTTTTTCTTACTTAAACTTTTGATTTCTTTGTTTGTTCACTAATTCCATGTTTTTATGTGTGTGTTCATTCACACACTTACTTTACAGGCTTTATTTATTAGATATAAATAAATTTAATGAATATATT
Source organism: Clarias angolensis (assembly GCA_030068255.1). Classification (NCBI taxonomy): domain Eukaryota; kingdom Metazoa; phylum Chordata; class Actinopteri; order Siluriformes; family Clariidae; genus Clarias; species Clarias angolensis. The sequence goes on from JAQKPX010000020.1 coordinate 18,759,111, forward strand.
TTTTAAAACTTTGTCTAATATATATATAATAGTCAAATTTAAATTTTTGTCAGTTTTTGTCATTGGTTTTGTGTAAAAATGAATAGTGTCAAATAAAATAAAATTTCGGTGGTGTACACTGTGGCGGTGTTGACTCAGGAGGTGCTGTAGAGTGTGTGTGAGGGGTGTAAGGTGAGTGTGCTTCATCTTCGTTTCTCCCAACACTCCCTGTTCGTACACATCTGCACGTACACATCTGCACACACACACACACACACACACACATACAAACATGCACTCACAGGCCGATCACTGGTCCCAAATACTGGTGTGTTTTATTGCCAGCGTAGCAGGAGTTTATTTTTAGCGTAACAGCTGAGCGTGTAGACGAGGGGAAGTCGATTATTCACAATCGCTCTCAGGCTCTTGGGGAGAACACGCTCCTTTACACCCAAAAAAGGGCATGTGAGGCAGACAGAGCTCCTCCAAAATGACACAGGGGCTCTTTGACTGTGTGTGTGTGTGTGTGTGTGTGTGTGTGGAGTGGGGGGGGCTCAGGACCTTTCATTAAATCAGCATCATGTTCCTTCAGACTGAGTTCAGGATAAAGCTGAACTCAGTCTTTGACTTTCATATATAGGCAAATTAGTTGTTGCACTGAAAATACTCGATGCTGATTGGCCGTCAGGCTCTGTGATTCTTTATGATGATGGTGTGATGCTTACACTATCTGTATCTATAGTATGTCTCTTTTTTTCTGTATCCTGGTCTTTCTCTCTCTCTCTCTCTCGGTGTTTGCATATGTATATATACATGAATCTTACCCCACTCACAGGTAAAGTGACATCATTCATTATCTTGTTATGATGTCACCAGTCAGGAGGTGGGATATTTTAGTTAGCACCTGAAGTCTTGCTGAAAAAGTGAATGCTGGCTATGATAGAATGGATCACAGTTTGTTGCATGTGAGGCTGAGCAGCTGAAGGCCGGTCAGGGTCCCCATGCTGACCCGTATTCATCATTGAAAGGTCCTACTGTATAGTGGGCACGTGAGCATCAGAACTGCACCAATGAGCAATGGAAGGTGGAGGCCTGGTCTGATGAATAACATTGTTTTTTTTACATCATGACATCATGTGGATGGCTGGGTGTGTGTGGGCGGCTAACCTGTGAAAGAGCTGGCACCAGGATGCACTATGGGAAGACGTCGAGTAGGCGGAGGCAGTGTGATCCTCTGGGTGATGTTCTGCTGGGAAACCTTGAGTCCTGCCATTCATGTGGACGTTACCTTGACACGTACTGTATCACCTGACTAACCATTGTTGTAGACCAACTAGTTCACCCCTTCATGGAGACAGTATTCCATAAAGTTGGCCTTTATCAGCTGGATAAAGGCCAAGGATCGTTCAGGAACGGATTGAGGAACATGGCAAAGATTTTGAGGTGTTCACTTCCAAACTTCCAAATTCCAAATTCTCTGAATCTCATTCCAATCGAGCATGGAGGTTCTACCTCGCAACTTACAGAACTTAAAGGATTTGCTACTGACAGCTTGGTGCCAGATACCACACACACCTTCAGAGGTCTAGTGGAGCCAATGCCTCGACAGTTGTCCATTAGACAGGTGGATATAAAATAATGTCTGATCAGATATATTTCTGGAGTAAGTAAATAAAATAAACACTGCTGCCATCAGTGAACATTTATAACCTTTTATTCCTTTAATTACTCTGATACGTACATAACAATAACACTGAGTGCTTATACCTTCTTCTCATGACTTCATTGGATATTCAGTTATTATTAAACCCGCGTGTCCTCCGTCTGGCTTGAATGATGGAATGTGAAATTTCTGTGTTTGGTATAAACAAGAGGTCAACACATGGAGCTCCGATAAGACGTGAGATCCCCTTTCACTGTCTCTCTTCATGGAGCGCCTGTCAACCTCACGCCCCTTCCTGTCCATCATCCTCTCCACTCCTCTTCTCTCCTTTCCTCTTCTTCCTTCTCATCTTCCTCATTCTCATCATCAAAATCTTGAGCACCATCCTTCTTAAAACCAGATGATTGTATCATCATAATGTTTCTTCCATTTCAGAACCTGTCTAAATTAATTAAAGCTTTACCATCTGGAGCAAGTAATTATCGTGGCATCCTGCTGACATAGTGTTTGTGTTCATGTGCAAAAAAAATGAAGAATAATACAAATCTCCCACTCTTTATTCTGAGAGATTACTACAGTACTTTCTCACTGGCAGTTACACTGAGGTGTTTTATTTCTCTTATCCTACAGCACTTTTTACAATTGTGTATTTTATAACAATAATGGCACATCATATTTTTATTCATTAATATATACTTTTATACATTGAACCTTATGTAAAGTCTACATTTATTACAGCAGCTATAAACACTCGTTCCTTCACCAGCCTCAGTTGTTTTCCCTCTTTTTCAATTCATAGGTTGAAAAACTCAGCTTGTCATGTTACAGAGAAACTGCAGAACAAATTCAAACTCCTCTGTTTTAAAGATGTCGGAAAACTTATCGTTACATCTTTACCTTTAACTGTTACAAAGCGCCGACACTGGAGACTCCTTCCATACATGTTCCATCGATATCTCATTACGTATCACCTGCATCTCTATCACCTTTATTATCTGTATCATCTGCATCTTTTATCATCTCTATAGTTTACATGCTTTTTATCATCTCCCACATCTCCAGTTCTATAATTTCAACCATCACCGATCATCTTCGTCCCTTCTACCATGTTTAGAATTTTTTATTATCTCGACCATCTCCATCATCTCAATCAACTTCCTGCTTGCTACACTGATCAGCCATTACACCCAACATTACAACACAAAACATTGCACCCACTATTGTGTAGGTTCCCCCTTGTGTAGCAGCTTTGGGGTCTGCTGTGGTGTCTAGTAGATCCTTTGGGTGCTGTGGGTTGTGGCCACCATGGATCGGACTTATTTTTTGTCACATTCCATGGGTGCAGATTGAATAGACAACTTGGGGGTTTGGAGGCCGGGTCAGTGACCTTGCGCTCTTTGCCTCCCAGGCCCCATGTGTGGTGGGTTGTGGTGAACTGGTGCCTTTCTCTCATAGCCAGCATTGACTTCATGAGCTTTTTAGTGGGATTGGACCAGACGGACTGGCCTGGTTTCCCCTGGGCATGACTCGGGCAGGACGTTGGGAGCGGATCCTTTGGGTGCTGTGGGTTGTGAGGTGTGGCCTCCATGGAGCGGACTTATTTGTCATTTGCATTCCATAAGCGCCTGGTTGGATTGGGATCTTGGGAGTTTGGAGTTTGGAGGCTGGGTTATTGGCCTTGGGTTCTTGCAGGCCTACCTTGGGGGCCTTCGATGTCTCGTGTTCGGTGTGCTGTAGTGCACTGGGTGTTCTGGTGCATTTCTATCATTGCCTTGGCTTTTTCATCGGTTTCCTCCACATAAGCTTTTCTGTGGGATCGGACCAGACACACTTGCCTTTGTTTCTCATAAGCATGGGTGAGCCTTTGGTGCCGCTGACCCTCTCACCCGTTTACTGGTATATTATTAATACTCAATGTTAATGTGTTAACGTTAAGTGGGGTTAATGTTACAGCTGATCAGTGTACATCATTTTCATCATCACTATTGTCCATTATCTCCATCATCTGCATCATCTCCATTATCTCCATTTCCTTCATTCTCACTATCCTTTCCATCATCTCTACTATTTCCATCATCGTTATTATCCTCATAACCTCCATCATGAGCATCATCTCCCTCAGCCATCTCAATCATCTTCCTCCTCTCTACAATCTTTATTATCTCTACCAACCTCAGGATCTCCATCATCCAAAATCTGTATGATTTGTTTATCTGAATCTGCATCGTCTGTATCATCTCCATTAGCTCCAGCAACTTGTTCATCTGAAAGGCATACCATAATTGGTGTCAAGTGATTTCATGTAAATCATTATAGAAAGTATTTATTTGTAGAAATAATCATTAAAATTAGGAAAATTGTTCAAGTGATCCATCTCCATGACTCCATCACTTCCGCTACCCAAGAATGCAGTTTCATATAATCATTGAATGCTGGATGTTTAACAGGTGTAATATATGTGGTCCATTGATATTATTATTATTACATTCGTTCCCCAGCGCTCGCACCAATATGAGCTTGCCCTTCTTTCCGATTTCACATCTTTCTGCATTTTTCTAAATGAATGTGGAACACTGCGACCTCATTTTTACGTAGTGTCTTCTTGGTTTCTGATCTGTGATGGAGTGATGGAGTGATTTTGTGCCTGGTGATGACTAACAGTAGTAGTCCGGGGGAGGCTGCGGTGCCTGCAGGCTCAGCATTGCCCTTTGCTCTGCTCCACGCTGTCGTGAGTGTGGATGAGCCACCCACGGGGATGGAAACCCACAAGTGCTCCCGTCATCCAGAGTAAAGATTGTGTGTTTGAGAGAGAGAGAGAGACAGAGAGAGAGAGAGAGTGCTGCCAGTCCACAGTGTAGATAGCGAATGATGCTTTAGAAGAGGATGGAGTGAGTGAGTGCTGTCAGTTTGATGAACCTCATTTCAGCATGACTCACAAACTGGGAATGAGAAGCAGAGCTTTAATAAACAGATTTAAGTCCAGGACAGATTTATTACTGATTTATGTTTCAGTTTCTCATGTGTATGTTCAGTGTTACAGCACTGCAGTTAAACCTTTACTTATATAAGCATTTGAATAAAGCCAGCTGGAACTCCAAGAACTTCACAGTCTGATTTTAAAATTGCAAAAATGTCGAAAAAAATATTATATATATATATATATATTCCTTGGTCTGGGGTAGAGATCTTAAAATGAAAGATGTGACCCAGTGTGGACAAAAACAGCCAACAGCAAAGTCGCGTCAGTGTGAGAAATGTTTTATTGTAAATGGCAGAGTGCCGGCGCTGCTACGATCCTCATCCAGAATCCAGCCAATAAAGCCGAGCGACAGTCTCATGGGCGTGTCTGTGGTGGGAATGATGGAGGTGACATTACGGGAATGAGGAGCGTGTCTTTGGTGGGAATGATTGGAATGACTTTGGGAAAATAATGGGTGCATTATTAGGGGAATCTTTAGGGGGCTGATGTCTGTGTCATTAGGGGAATGGTGTGTGTGTTTATTAACTAATGAGTGTGTCTTAGGGAAATAATGTGCATGTGTGTCTGAGTGAGAAGTGTTGCTGCCGTTGTTGTTGTTGTTGTTGCTGTTGTTTTTGTGTTGTTGCTTTTGTGTTGTTGTTGTTGTTGTTGTTGTTAGTGTTGGGGTGTTGTGTTGTTGTGACATTATGGTGATGTTGCCGTTATTGTTGTTGTTGTGCTGTTATGGTGCTGTTGTTGTTGGTGTCGTGTTGTTGTGGTGTTGTTCTTGTTGTTGTGTCATTTTTTGTTGCTGTTGAGGTGGTGTTGTTGCTCTTGTGTTTTTGATGTTGTGTTGTTGTTGTTGTGGTAGAGTTGGTGGCGTTGCTCTTGTTGTTGTGTTGATGTGTTGATTTTGTTGTTGTTGTTGTAGTAGTGGTAGTGTTGCTCTTGTTGTTCTGTTGATGTGTTGTGTTGTTGTTGTGGTAGTGGTGTTGCTCTTGTTGTGTTTTTGATGTCTTTGTGTTGTTGTAGTAGGGGTAGTGTTGCTCTTGTTGTGTTTTTGATGTCTTTGTGTTGTTGTAGTAGGGGTAGTGTTGCTCTTGTTGTTCTGTTGATGTGTTGTGTTGTTGTTGTAGTAGTGGTAGTGTTGCTCTTGTTGTTCTGTTGATGTGTTGTGTTGTTTTTTTTGTTGTTGTAGTAGTGGTGGTTGTGTTGCAGCTGTTGTTGTGTTTTTTATGTTGTGTTGTTGTGGTGGTGGTGGTGATAGTGGTGTAGCTCTTATTGATGTGTTGTGTTGTTGTGATATACTGTTGTGCTGTATTGTTGTTGTTTTGTTGTTGCTGCTGTTGTTGCATTCTGTTGTTGTTGATGTGTTTTGGTTGTGTTGTTGTGTTGTTGTTGTTGTGTTGTTGTGTTGTTGTTGTGTTGTGTTGAACATTGGTTCTGTTGTTGCTCAGGTTATAAAATGAGTTTATGTGGAGAAGGCCAGATCTGAGTAACTGCATTAAAGCAGAGAGCGAGTATAAAAATACTCTAATCTAATCACACCGCCATCATGTTATCTGTGATACGTCCACTGCTGTTTAATCACACACACATACACATAAACACACACACATACACACACACACACACCTTATCAAGCCTAATATCTTACAGACATGCATTATCAACCCTGATCTCTCTCTCTCTCTCACACACACACACACACACACACACATAGTTGTTAATAATTTTCCTATACCTGCCCCCAAGTGTTTTATTCCTTTTATTCCTTTTATTTATTTATTATTAATTTAGGAAATAATGACACGTCATATTTTTATCCTCTTTCTCCTTGTAGTTGTGTTTCAGCTCCGGAACTGGAGACTCCTTACATTAACGTTAAATACACTTCATACAGACATTTCTGACACAAAGCATCACCGTACCGATATTATAAAAAGCTCCTCCTCTTGTACGTCTACTTTACTTGTTATAAAGTAAATAATGTAATATCAATAATTATTAATAATAATACCATGTTTAACACATTTCACACACTGTTATTATGTTTCTCATTTATTCCTACTGTACGTGATTGTTCATGAGTTTCTTTAAGCAGCTGTGCTGTGTGTGTGTGTGTGTGTGTGTGTGTGTGTGTGTGTGTGTGTGTGTGTGTGTGTGTATTTAATTCACACTGGAGATAAATGAGGTGATTAATTTAGCGATTAGCTTTTAAACACTCTGGTTGAATACCGTATAAAAAAATTTAAGTGCATGCTGTGTGTGTGCGTGTGTGTGTGTGCGTGTGTGTGTGTGTGTGTAACATTTGGAACATGTTGCCCTGCTTCTATGAAGGAAATGAATAAAAAAACGAGGAGAGGAAAGTGCTGAACCCGGAGTTCGGCTGTGAGGAGAAGAGGCCGATGCGGCACTCGTGAGTGATTAAGCAGATGAACGGGGCCGTTAACTCGTCTCCCGCTATTACAATCCGCACTCGATAAAACACAGCAAGCGCAGGAAAACTTTAAAGTGGCATGAGAGGCGTGGCTTAGCCTGAAGCGCTAATCTGGCGCTGCGTAATGGGCCGAGTGAAAGCACCTCTCGGGTACGGGGATGATGAATGGAGTGGTGCAAAGTGCTGCGGTTTCCTAACAACACTACAGAGCTTTACAGGTGACGGAGGAGACACTGGAGAGTCTGTCTCCACAGAACCTCACTCATCTCTCTCCATCTCTTTCTCTCTCTCTCTCTCTCTCTTCTTGCAGTGGCTCCATCCAGTGTGTCTCCTCCTGTGAAGCCCTGGGGTAACGAGGTGGAGATCCTGGTGCTGGGGACGGTGAGCTGTGCATCAGTCGTCTTCCTTTTCCTCACAGTCATCATCTGCTACAAGGCTATCAAGAGGTAGGATTACATTACAGCACGTCTGAGTGTCTGTCTGTGAGACAACATGCACAAGTTCTTCAAATCGAAATTCATATATACACATTTCCAGCCACACCCACCTGTTTCAGCCAATCACATGCCCACTTATATTAAAGTCCTGTATCCTCATCACATCCGGTCCTAACAACTAGCCCCGCCCACCTGACCTAATCAAAGTAATGCTCACCTGTCCTAATCAAAGCCCTGACGCCTGTCTTAATGAAGTCCTAATCAAAGTCACACCCAAGCATCCTAATCAAACTAATACCCACCTGTTCTAATCAAAGTCATACTCAAGTGTCTGTATTAAAGTAATACTCATCTGTCTTAATCAAAGTCACGCCCATCTGGTAGGTGATACTCACGCCCACCTGTTATACCCAACCCACCTGTCCTAATCAAGTCTCACCCACCTGTCCTAATCAAGTCCCGCCCACCTGTCCTAATCAGCCACACCCACCTGTCCTAATCAAGTCCCACTCACCTGTCCTAATCAAGCCCCGCCCACCTGTACTAATCAAGTCC
>JAQKPX010000020.1:18767818-18778012 GCA_030068255.1 Clarias angolensis
CCACCTGTCCTAATCAAGTCTCACTCACCTGTTCTAATCAAGTCCCACCCACCTGTCCTAATCAAGTCTCATTCACCTGTTCTAATCAAGTCCCACTCACCTGTCCTAATCAAGTCCCACTCACCTGTCCAAATCAAGTCCCACCCACCTGTCCTAATCAAGTCTCACTCACCTGTCCTAATCAAAGTAATACTTCAATTCCACTTGCACTTAGTGTAATTAATAATGGGACAGGTGCAGCTGCTTGTTGCCTGAGTGAAGACTGAGATACATGAAAGAACTGATGAAATACATGTTAGACCGATTAGCCGACCCCACTACAGGAGACAGACAGTGTGAACAAAATGAGTATGAAAAAATGTCACAGTGAAAGAAATGTCACTATTTCCTAACAATCAGTCAGTAAACAAGCGAAAATGACTCTTACACTTTTAGGTTTGTGTCTTTGTGTGAACTTTCATTGACCGACCGCTAAGTTCAGACCGCGCAGACCGTATGTCCTAATCCTACCCGCAGTCATTAATATTCCTGATTCCCAGCGGTTCATGTTCTTTTTCATTAGTATACAGGCTCCTGCCTTCTCTCTATTAGCTGTGAAGTCTCGCCAAGGTTTCTGGCTTGTTTAAGTTCACAGGCTTTATATTAAATCTTGCCGTGTCTTATTTCTCTCACTTTTAGTTTCCCATTTTCTCCTTGTTTGCTCCTGCACTGAGTACCGCCTGCTTTATTATTCTGATTTTTATTCCTCTATTGTTATAGATATTTATAGTGAACCTACGCCTTTCTCTCCATCCAGTTCCTCCTTCCACCTAAACCTGGAGTGCTTTTGCTCCAAATCAGAGTTATTATTTATAAATGAGTCCTGTGCAGTCGTCTGATTTCTGTCCAACCATGATTAAGGAGGATTCTGCCATGTTCCAGGGCGAGTTTAATTTTACAGTCTAGTCTAGTGGTTTTTTTAGGATTGTGAAAGGATTATGGTTTGGCGTCACTCTCGCATCGCTTTCCGGTGAAAGGAAACACATCATCATTGTAATTAATCCCTGTGCTGTTCCTGATCTTAATAATCCATTACACACTGTTAGAGGAACACCTTAGAGAACAGCGAAGTCACCACCACATCGTTGCGTCAGAGATCCTGGAGATAAAGTTCACCGGCGCAGTGCTGAGATATCGAGCTTATTGTGGAATGCCAGTCTGAGGAGACACGAGAGAGACATTAGATTGTCTTCACTTATTCGTAACTAGTACTGAACTTATACAGAATATTTTATATTCAGATTATATTCTGATATTCTGTAGCAAAAAAAACTGCGCTGAGAATATAAACAATGCTGAGATGGTGAATACAAAGCCAGCTTGTGCTATGATTCATGGGAAAATTAATCAGTGGAATCTTCTAGCTCTAGCACACGTCTTTGTGAATTATATTAAAACGACATAAAACAGTAAAAGCGCGATCACTGCTGTCGGTGGTTTTCACAAAAATGTTTGGATAACAGGAACTGAAACCAGAGCGTAAAATCTCCTTCTGGAAGTAAAATACGCCGTTATTTCGGGATGATTCTCACACACGTTAGAGTGAAGCAGTCCAGATGTTAGATGGAAGCCAGAGAAGAGCCAGGCTAGTGTTTACATGCAAGTCATGCTGAATATTAATAATTTATTAAGGCGTTGTGCTGAGCGTCTGTTCTTAGCGTTTAAACAGAGACGTGTTATTAGCGCTGTGTGCTGGAGACGTTCGGAGCGGACATGGTGAATCCTCTCCGTCCCTGAGAACTTGTGAAAAGGGAAATTAGCTCCCGATGGGAAAACAGCTGGCAGGATTTTCTCAGTAAGAGTGATGCCTAAATGTAATAAGCGTGCATGGAGACGACAAATATGTTTAAGTTCATGCAAAAATTGTATAATCTGTCCAGGAGCGAATTTGTTTAGTGTCCTAAACAAATATGGATTATTACTCCAGTAACTGCTTTGTGGAGATCTGTTCTCTGGATCACTTAGTGTAATCAGCTTAATGGAATTAAAGCCACTGGGATGGAACACCACAGATGTGCATGTTGGGTGGATTAACAGAAAAGAGCACAGCGTACGGGAGCTCAAAATTAGTTTTTAATGTCATTGACAAATCCCATTACATTCTAGGATTGATTTTTTTTTTTCCGAGGTTTTGGATGGTTCTCATGTTGTAGATGATCTTCTTGGATCTTTACTCCTAAGTCAAGTGATTGGTAATGGTGATCCTCATGGCTTCTTAGCTGCCTGCAAAGGTTTTTTAATAATTTATTTTAATTGACGCTAGTGATACTGTATATCTTAGAGACCGTTGTTGTACACATATTCTTAACCATATAGAGAATCAATAAAGAGCCTTTGTTCAAAGGGTTGCATGTAGAAAAGATGAAGCCTACAGACCAATTATTACTGAAATAAGATTTAAACTGATTAGATGCGTGAATGTACTGTACATAACATTTTTATGTCCTCTTTTTATTACATCCAGACCAGACTGATCCTATTCCAGAGTGATGGTCGTGTCAGGGTAAGAAGGGAAGGACATGAAGCGATGCTCCATCATACATAGTGTCCACTGTACAGCCTCTGGAGACAGTGTTATGATCTGGGGTTGCTTCAGTCGCTCAGGTCGAGACTCAACAATGTTATGGGGCAATAAAATGAAGTCAGCTGACGACCTGAATGTACTGAATCACCAGGTTATCACATTTATGGAGGTTTTCTTATCTGAAGGTACAGACAATATGTCCAGGACTCAGCGTGTGAGAGTGTGGTTCTGGGAGCGTGAGGAATCATTTTCACACATGAACTCAACACCACGGTGTCTAAGCTGATTGCGACTTAACACTCCTCTGTCCAGAAGATATCTGAAAGCTTGAATCTACAGGTTTAAATCCTTCCATGTGTGCTCAGGCATCTCCTTCCCTATTACACACCTGTTCAAATAAGTGCATTAATACAATAAAGAAGGTCAGAAGGTTAGGGGTTCAAGCCCCAGCTCAGCCTAGTTGTCACTATAGGTCACTATACAGTATGTGATGAATGTACGTCTTCTGTTGTCAGAGCTGCTCTTATAAGAGGATGTTATTTTACACAACCCGGATAATATTTCAATAACTGGAGGACAAACTAGAGTATTAAACTTTTAAACAGGTTTTGTTCTCTGCGTGCGGTTTTCCTCTTACAGGTTCACGACTCCGAGAGTATTTCATTTTGTCTCTCATGTAAACACTGACACGGGCTAAAAATAGACTCCTGCCCTGTGTGACAGCAAGGGCATTCCTCCTGGCTGTAAATCTGTCCCCCTCATGAATAAATCTGGTAGATGGGCGGATCCTGGAGACAGATTTATTTTGCTCCTCGGCTATAACCGGTCGCCTCTGCACTCTGGCAGCGAGGGAGACTCTGGCGTGGAAAAGCGGAGGTTATATTTAGCTCTGTGTTACCACGTAGATGGGTTTCCCCGATAAAAAACAAAAGCAGACGATTGCTAGGAAGTCTGGTGTTTTGCTGGAACGTCTCACGGAGTGTCTGCGTCTTCTGACAGCCGTGAGGTGTTACAGCGAAGAAACAGGCCAGGAGACGTGAAAGAAATAAACACAGGGAAATTGGCACCAACCTCGGTGTTGTTTTTCTTTTCATTCCTTCTTACTAAATGTCATGTGTAATTCTGCAGAAATCACGCTAGATTAAGAGTTTATCCAAATCCGAGCCTGAAGTCTGCTCTCATCCGGTTTCAGGGGGAAGTAAAGACGCTCTGGTGTATGTTCCTGTAAGAGCCTGCCTCTGAAATATTGATGCTTTTCACAGCCGTTTGTACTACAGAGTGTGTATTATTCATACTGAAGGGTCCTGATTTAGGTTCTGCTCTGATGTTCTCCTGAATGAGCAAAGCCTCTTTGGTGTTCTCAGGCTCATAGAGATGCTCAGCCAAGTGCAGAGTCCAGCGCAGATCTATATCAGGGCACCATTAGGGCTATATTTATCTCAGGCTGTGTTTAACTCTGTAAATATTACATTAAGCAGATGTATTTAGAGAAGGGCTGGATATTCCTGCACAAATATAGTCTGTTATTATTGCCCGTGCTGAAGTACAACATTACGTGTTGTAATTATTAAACATCAGTTTATTATCCACACAGGCCTGGAGTTGATGTGTGAGAGTTATTTAAAACTCTTTTTAAGTACTCTAGTAATGCGTAGAGAGCAGCACAGTGGTGTATTGGTTAGCATGTCACCACCTCGCACCTTCAGCATCTTTTACCTGGAGCACTTTGCTGAAATCCCATTTTTAGGATATTTAAATGTGGATTCTGTGATGTCGTAAGAAAAAAATGGGCCCCTAGCCTCATTTTGACACCAGGACTTACCTCCTAGCCCTAGAAATAACTTCACCAGCAGGGCGGCTTTATAGCCATAACGAGAGTAACCAGCTTGGAGAGTGTTCAGTGCTTTAAGACAACATTTTGGTTTTAAACATTCTCAATTCTGTGAAAGGATAGGGAAGATAAATTGTTTATCAACAGATTTTTGAGAACTGATACATTTCACCTACTGCCCTCTAATGGCCACAGCGCAAAACGTACCTGTGTGACTTAACACCTGACTTGATATGACGGCTCACATTTAAGCTACTAGGGATTCACTGTTAAGTTGGATTGCATCTACTTTTCTCTGTTCTGTTTTGGTTGATTAAATTATTATTATTCTGTTCAGGTTGCTGGTTAAATATTTAAAGTGTTTGTTTTCTGTTTTCTGTTACACTTGATAAAGTCTACAGTACTGTACATCTGCATTAACACCATGCCTCACCTGCCTCATTACATGATGCTACTAATTGAAAATAAATTAACGTTCATAAAAGCTTATATTTGTTACATTAAACAAATAAAAGAGCAAAATACCAAATATAGTGGTCCAAGAGTCGAGCCTTGTGGGACGCCAGTAAGTGCAGTACATTTTACGTAGTTTCTGATTGATACAATGTTGTGGATGTTTATAGAGGACTGCTGAGTTCTTGTTAATGATGGTTAATAATGGTTCGTGATTCGCTGGAAATGTTCTGAGGTTTTTGTTTCCTTTGATTTTATGGGAAAAGTAGGGAAAAAATAAACACATTCCTCAGACTTCACTCATCTGTGCTGCCTGTAAGCAATTCCTGAGGGACGTATTCATCCTGGGTCATGTGATCAATCTAAACAAACATGCTGACAGCTCTAGTAAGGCTTTCATTTAAATCAGTCAGCTTACTAAAGTACTCTTATAGCGCACAGTCACTCCGTGGAACCTTTATTTAACCTTCCAGCACTCTTGGCTCTTGAGAATGATATTGATGGACAGTTCCAGAGAGCTTGTTTTTTCTATTTTTTTTTATCATCTGTCCTCCTTCAGTCCCCCCATGATCACCTCTGTTCCTCTCAGCAGATCACCTTTACAAGCTTCTTCTCACCTCTGTCGAGCTCTCAGCTTACATAACACTGCTGAGCTTTACAGCGCTCTGAATCAGCACACACTCAGCATTCCCTCACGAACGTCCTCCATCCTCTTCACCCGCTCCTGGACTCATCCGTCAGCGATTCTCTCTATCACACACACCAGAAGAGCTGAAATGAAAGCACTGTGGGTCAGATTCTCAGATCGAACAGAAAAACACAGACTACGGTTTTGTCCAGATTATTTAAAAACACTACATTTGTTCTTCTAGAAACTTCTCGAGGCGTCTCAGCTTACAGCAGACATGAATTCTGGATTTGGGTTGGTCACAAGGTCTCAGTTGTAATAGATACTGCGAACACATGGTATAAACAGATTTCCTGTTTAACATTGATAAGGTGAAGTTTTCTGTAAGGATGTTAATAGATTGAACATGTATGGAAGGAGTCTCTGGTGTCAGTGCTTTGTAACAATCAGTAAAAGATCTACACTAGTTTGAAGTTTTATGATGAGACAGTAATGAAGCAGTGTTTTTAAAGAGGATGACCTTGTGTTGTTCCTCAGGCCACCGGATAAGTGTTTAAACTGTATAAGTGGACGGAGAGGGCTATTATGCAAGCGTTTGTATACAAAGCACAAGATTCTGGCATTTGATAAGATTTTCCCAGTTTACAATTAGTACTGAGACAAGAGTGTGTAATGATAGACTTATATGATGAAACCTAAAGGATTAGTTTGCTCGCTGTTTCAAGCGTTCTCCGTCTCCGCGTTGATGTACAGAATGCTCTTAGTGTTCATCTATACAGCAAGAATAAACCTTAGACCAATCAGACTTAATGTTGAAACAAATATGTCTTATCTGTTTAAATTCAAATTCGGATTAAAATTTTATTTGCCGCGTACACAATTATACATACTCGGCCAAAACACAGTATTGTTGCAGATTAAAGTTTTTTTATGATATACAGGTACATATAACACAGAAAATGTGTGTGTGTGCCAAAGAAGCTATTTCTGATGTTTATGCAACATGGAAGTGACCAATCTTGTTTCCCTAAAAAAGTTCACGTTGCTAACTTCAGCCGTTTTCGAGAGATTTGGAGATTTTATATATGCCCTAAAAATGGCCATTTTCAGCATTATACTGTCTCACTTCAAACAATAATCATTTAAAATGTAAATTATTTCATATTTCTTTGTGTATTAATACTAAAATTGGTGTAAATTTCTAGAAATATATGACCTGTAAAAATTGTTGCTTAAATTAAAGTGTTCCATGAAAATTGAAGGATTTTTTTTCTCACAAAAAAATCTGTAGTGTCCGTAACCTTGTCAAATTCATGTTGCAATATCTTAACAATTTAGCGTTTTAGAAAAATACATATTTTCAGGTTTATGTCTTTTTATGTGAAATCTAAATTGGCCATCATGAACCACTTTATCTATCTTTTCATTTCATACTTCAGGCTTCAGTAATACTGCTTTTAATTCTATTTTATTTGCAACTCTTGTAAATTTGTATATGCCTTCCTTTTATAATTTTATTTGAAATTTTTGCTTGTAGGTTTATAATTAACGTAGGGAGGAAACTCAGCAAGCGCAGGGAGAACCTGCAAACTCAATGCCCAAAGACCCATGTCTGTTTTACTCCACCTACACAACTTTTGTTGTCTGAAAGTGACTCTAACAGAGCAAAGTCTCTGACAAACACAGTAAATAACAGCTTCCTCTCTACTCAAGATACAATTCAACATAACCTTCTCCAAACCTTTCCTCTTGAACCCTCGGTCCGGTCGCCTCCTCTCCTCCCCCGAGGCGGCTGATGAGACAGGATTTTTTCCCCCTGGCGTAAATCAGGCGAGGGGATGTCTTTATAGGAGAAACCCTGGAGGCCTCACGGCTGCTCGCGCTCGTTCTCATGACAGATGTTCCCTGCAGAGCAACTAAAGAGTCTCATCAGTCCTACCCGAGGGACAGGGATTGTGTTAGTCACGACAGGCTTCTCCTAAACATTTAATCAATCACGCTGAAGTCTGTCTCCACAAACTGTTCGGCTGCTGCGTGCACACGAGCCGAGGTGTTCAAGAAGCAGAAAAAGGCCACATGTTGTCGAGAGCAACATCCGGTAAAGAAACGTTAACGTAAAATATAAAGATCCATCAAAAGCGAATAAGAAAACTGTGGAATTCTATAGGACTTTTGGTTGTGCAGAATAACAGAACACTGTAAATGTCGCCTGTTTTATGCATTCATTCACCAGAGATTTTATCACAACTCAATCCTTGTTTGACTCGAACACCATTCATATATGTATTTAGGGTCTCCTCTTACAGCCAGTGTCAACCAGCAGCTAGAACCGATCTTGAAATTGTACAGAACCCATAAATATTATTGTAAATGCAGAACGTTTCCGCAGCCAGGATGCTGACGTGATGTCACAATAAGGGAGTGCTGCTGTATTAATATACGAGCTCCCGAGCTGAGCCTGGACAGCCTGTGTGTTTCAAGTACAGAGTTAAAGAAAACTCCTCTTTAGCTTTTTTCGGAATAAGTCAGCAAAGGCCAGGCTTCATCCACGTTACGGGCATGATGTGTGTTTACCTGCAACAAGCAGGCTGTTTTAATGAGCTCAGGTTTATGAGATTAGCCCCAGCCTCCACACACATCTCGGAGGACCGTCATGCAGTCGATGCAGCCTTTGGAAAGGTCAGGTTGTTTTCCTCGTCCTCGCCTCGCCGCTGAAATTAGGAGAGGCAGCTCGTTCCGACGGGAAGCTGCAGGTTATTGAGGTTATTGAGTAATTTATTGAGTAAGTTCAGGTTCACTGTTCTTAGCGAGTTGATTTGTAAATGATGTGAAGAAGAGTTTATACAAGAAACGTTGTATTTACAAAAACGCAGTTAATACATAATACTTATTGTCCATGTAAGGAGCTGCGGTGAGCCTCGAGTCTCGTCTGATCGGAAAACGTAGAATTCTCAACCGGGTTCTGCGACCTAAAGACAAATTCTAATCCCAAATAAATCAAGATTAATTTTTTTCTGGTTGTTGTTTTTTTTTTTTTTCTCCTGATCTGTGCAAAAATACTGGCACCCCATTAAAGTAAGTTTGAAAGTTGAGTTTGCGACTACAGTAGTCATTACATCATTGATCGATACATTGTTGATTGGTGTTTATCAATATTTTCTCATGAGTACGTGGATTGTTAAAAGCTTTGGTAACTGTCTTTTTTATCTTTCTGAATATACCATTTGTGGGATGTTTTACACTACAATATTTAGATTCATGAAAATAGTCTTAATAAATGTTGTAGATACTTTAACTTTATTGAGGGTCTGAACTTTCTCGGCTCGATGTCTAGATCACAGAATCTTTCCACAGTCTGGGTTTAGATAGGATTGGATTGTGGATTCACTGGTGTTGTTGTTGTTGTTGTTGTTGTTTTTAACCATAATAGTTTTCCTCTTGTGCACAGGAAACCTCTGAGGAAGGAGGAGAACGGCACCAGCCGAGGGGAATACGCCATGAGCTCTCGCTGCAAGCAGACAGCGCTGGAGACCAACAGCACTGGAGTATAGCAGTATATACTGACACTCCATTATAAACAAGAGCTGAAAGATCTTCAGAGATGGAGAAACGATATAAAAAGAAGGATTGATGGAGCCTTGAACTATGGCTTTATTCAATGTCTTCAAAACATAAATGATAAAAAGTGCTGCTTTATGATTGACATGTGACAGAACACAAAGGCAGAGAGGACGTATGAAGGACATGTGAAGGACGTGTGAAGGACGTGCGGAGCCTTGAGACTCATTGTTCTGTTGGATGGTGATGCCGTCAGACCTTTCACGAGGCATTAAACCACTAAAACTCTTAACGAACCCGACGCATGCACTTTGTACTGAATGCACCGACGCCTCTGGACGTCCTCTCTCTGTCCCCCGGCTGTTTCCTCTGCTGTAAATAAAGTCGGCTGTCGATCACACGGATGCGGATGAAAGCGAAAGCGGAATTTAATGGGGAAACAGGTGGCTTTTTTATTTGTATGACTATGCAACTGGAAAGGAATAGAACCCTTATTGGTGCATGTTCATGATATTAAAACACAGCGTTAACATAATCCGCTGCTGCTAGTCAGTCCGACGTTGGCTAACGTGCTCGAATAGTGCGGCTCTACGCGTGTAATGGAACTCAAGCGGGAATACACGTCACATATTCATGAACACCAGGACTGTTATTTCATTATTTCATTATTAATGCACCATTAAGAACACCAAAAAGACCACGCAATTGATTTTCTGATTTTAATTATTATTTACTTTTTTTTGGTTTGCTTGACTTTAACTTAGCTTTTTTCTTGTCTTTCTGTTATTTGGTTTTATTTCTGTTTTTTTTTTTATACGTTTTCTTTTTCTGGGGGTGAAGGGGTGATTTTACTTCTTGTTTTTTGTTTCATCCGTTATTTATTGTTTTATTTTGTTTGTTGTGATTTTTTTTTGTTTGGTTGTTTCCAGAGAGTGTTCATGTTTGTTTGTTTATTTGTGTGTGTGTTTGTCTGTGTTCTGTTGTTTGATTTTGTTTGTTAGGTTTTTTTTTTTTTGCTTGTTTGTAGTTTTGCAAAAGATTACAAAGGTTTTTATTTTAGATTGTTTGTTTTACTGTTTTAATGAAATTTAATTTCATTTATTTTTTGTTTATGTAAACAAAAAAGAAATGTAATTAAATTGACCATAAAAATTATATATA
>JAQKPX010000020.1:18809108-18826348 GCA_030068255.1 Clarias angolensis
TCATCTTTATCTGATCTACTTTTTCCATTTCTCATCTGTGATTCTCTCTCCGATTACCGAACAGGGAGTGTATTTGTGTGACAATGAAAGAAAACGTAAACAAGGCGAAAACGTAAACTCAACCTTACAGAATGTGATTTCTTTATCTTAATAAGTTAGACAGAGAGTTCTGTTGTACAGAAAGAAAGTACGTGGGCTTCAGCTTGAAATAATAATAATCATTGATTGCATTAAAGATGGTCATGTTATCTTTAACCTTTTAACTATTTCTACAAACTCTTTAACCGTCATCGACTGGTACTAACTCTAGTTAGTAAATATTTTTATATCAATAGTGTTGATTGGAAACCGTTTAGTATGATGTACAGTATGTGAGGAATAAACCTGTGTGTGTGGTGCAGTTACAGGAAAGTAATCACACCTCCTTCATTTTCACATTAGTCACGACTGATTAGTACCGTGCCTAGGAACAATTGCCCCCTCTCCCTATTCCCCTGTTTTCCCGTGTTTGTGTTGTTTGACACGGCATATCCTGCAGTGTTTTATTCCTCTTACACACACCACCAGCAGTCTGCTTAAACAGTTTTTTTTATAGCCGTGCTCTATACTGCAGTGCTCTCATGAAGTAGAGTGGAGACTCCTTCCACAAATCATTTAAGGGAGTTTTCAAGAGCATCTGTCTTAACATTTTTTTTTTTTTTTCAGATGTATCAATAATATTAGGTCTAGTGCGAAGGTTGACTTTCACATTCTCTTCTTCTCTTGTGTTTAATATGATAAGTGAGCAAATATAATGTGAATGCCGGCCAGTGGGGAGTTGGGAGTTGGGAGGAATTGTTCCTGTGCATGGTAAAAAATAATAATAATAATTTCCAATTAGGCATCTCAATTCAGAGCGAGTTTTTGTTATTGGATACGTCCTTACACTGGTTACTAGGTGACTAACCATAAGTACCATCAGTCAAACACTGTTGGGATTTTTAAATTTATTTATTCATTCATTTATTTATTTATTTTCTCAAGAAAATTTATTTTTTCCCCCCTCCATCTCTATTGTAGATTATTACGATTATTATGAGGTATTGTACATTGTAAATACATTATTATTATGATTATGTTGGCTCTCCACCATTAATACGGTCACATGATCATGCGTGTTTTCTCAGTGTATACAAAGATTGCTTTCTCCATGACGTGATCTAGATGAATCCAAAACGGTGACCTCAAGGTGGGAGGTGCTCACTGTCTCCTCCCCTGTCAATCACTGAGACACTAGACGGTCGTTAGAGGGAGAGGGCAGATAGCGGTTTCCTCCCACTGTGTCTGAAAACATGTGAGCTGATTTTCTTGTGGTTTGTCAGATGAATCATGCGATGACCTTCACCCTTCCTGTTGGTGTGTGTTCTGTGGCAGGGAGAGCGCTGGGTGGTGGTGGTCGTCGGTGGAAGGATTGAAGTATTATAACCACAGACATAAACATGGTTAAACATGCTCTTTAATTGTGATATAAACTCATTCAACCTGAGTGCGGTCTGCGGTCATGGGAGAAACTAAAGTGAAGTCACATTCTGGAGTGAAACACTGTGCGTGTTGTGCTGTGATAATAAAATAATCAACAAAGAAGAAGTGTGCGCAGTTTTACTGCTCTGAAGGTGATTCGTTTCCTCCAACAGTAGGACCTGGTGTGTTTTATTCCTCTTACACCACGACAATCTATTGTTACCATTTACTATATTAAATTCTTTGATTGCTGTTATCAGTTTTTAATCAAAATTTAATTAGTTCCTGCTTTTGTTTTAGCAAATAATAATAATAAAAAAAACAATAATCTCATGATTAAACAGGACTAAACACAGCTTGTCAAAGAAGCACTGTATTTGAAGCATACCTACATACGTATGAGCATCATAACTCATTCATAGCTATTACATTAAGCTTTTATCACACAGCGTCTGAAGCTTTATGAATCAGGGTAATAAATGGAAAATATCCCATCACATTAGTTTAAAGGTCCTCAACATCATTGATGAGCTTTCCATAAAGCATTTAATATCGCTTTATAAAGCGTGATGCTTGGATTATGAAGCCGTCTCCTTACTCAAAGCTCTGTCATATCAGTGGCTGTTTATCGGTCATGGTTATGAGATTATTAACCGTTTCGAGACTCAACAAGCTTGTGCAGATGTTATTTTGCACTGAGATGGTATTGGTTTTAATATGATGTGATGTCTGTAACGCTCTAGTGACTAAATACAGAGATCGCCGCTTTTTTCCTAACGGTGTCTGTTGTAGTCCTGCGAATCATAAGGAAGACTGTGGATTTGATTCAGTTAGGGTTTTCGTTTTAATTTGATTTGATAGCAGTGATGCTTAAAGTCTGATTTGTCTGAAACAACTTTATTTCTTAAGGGTTTTAAAGTAGTAAAAATTAGCTAGCGGAAGGAGCGGATAGTGCTATTCTCTGATTGTATTATGCGACTCCTAATGGCCCATGAGCATGTCGTTCGGAAAAAAATATTTTCAAACTGCTTGCTCATGCACCGTCGGGAGGAAACAGGAATCGGCTACGGCTTAATAAGGGAGAAAATTGGGAAAGTGTAAATGAAAACATGATAGTGTCTATCATGCTTTGAATTGCTGTGTTGATATTTTAAATGTTGTATACAAAGCAAGTATCATTATTTCCTGCTGATCTACACTACAGATCAGTAGGTGGAGGTAGTGCACCAAACCGCCCCAGAAAGTAAAAGAAGAAGCGATACTCTCGCGAAATGCGGAAAATGGAAGTATTTTATTTGCATTTCCGGCACAAACTGTGGTATGTTTTTTTTTTTTTTTTTTTTTTTTTTTTTTTTGAGGACATGAAAGTTGACGTAAATAGCGAATGAATCAAACACTGATCCATTGATTTAATTAACAGAATGAGATCAATCGGTTTAATCAGCCAGCTCTTGTGTGTCCCTGATAAACAACAAGATGCAACAAGGTTTTTACAAATCTAACACAGGAAGTGAAAGACTGACGATGTAAACACCTGTGTTTTCACCTGTGTACGGAAAGAAAAGAGGGCATACTCGTTTTATAACGTATCTTTCATCTTATCTCGGTGCTTAGGGTCAAAGTGATGTGTAATGGTTTTTTGTTATTTATAAATGGATAAAAAAAAATCTTTCTTTTGATCATATAAACGATACTCGAGTTCTTCTTGTGTGTCCATGATTGTGTTTAGATACAGTGCTGAAACACATCATTTATTTATTTCAAAACATAACAAAGAAACAGATTTGATCGATGAACTGTGGACTCTGTCATTTATTCAAATCCAGCTAAAGATTTGATTTATTTGTTTTTTTCGCAGGAATTGTGTTTAAGAGCTAAATTAAACCTTACACCCGCCCACTCCTTACTGTGGTCTTGCAAAAAAGTAGTAGTATATAAAATCAGTTAGAGCATTGGTGTCATAGTGTGTGTGTTGCTAAATCAGGCATGTTTAGTATAAATTAAACAAAATGGGGAGTTCATGTTGTTGTTGTACTCGTGAATCAAGATTAAGAAGTGTTTTAGATATAATTTTCTTTACATGTTTTCTGTCTCTCGAGCGAGTCGAAGGTGTGTTTCATTTCCTGCACTGTGCTCCCCCGACCTCGAACTGCCGAGTGAAGGGAAAATTGAGAAACTTTCTCCTCTCCCACTCAAACCCCTAGATTTTCTTGGCAGTGACGAGTTGTGACCCTGAAACCTACAGGTTCTTACGCGTTACTCTGTCTCACTCAACACAATGCGTTGCTCGCTTTTGGACAACATGTTCACTCGGTTATTTTCTTCTTCTCTTATGAGGCTGTTTAATGGCTTAGAAAAAAAAAATATATATATAGTAGAAATTAAGTGTTATGATAAAAGTGAACGTCAGGATGATTCGTGTGTTGCGTTTTTTTTTTTCTAGCTCGTACACAGTCATTAGGGGGTGGGGGTATTTCATGTGCGGAAAGAAAGATGTGTATAAAAAAAAAAAACTATCTGGACCACGCTTTCTCCATCCTGCCTCCACCATCCATCATGTTCATCTTTTAAGGAGCCTTAATGTAGCCTTGATGAGATTAATCTGAATAATGGTACATTTATAGCAATCACGAGGAATAAAACACTCCGTGTGTGGTGCTTTTATAGGAAATTAATAAAAATCTAGAAGTTGTGAAGAAGCAACGTCACTCCTTTGACACTGAAACAGATTAGTTTCCTGTGCGCGCGTTATTCCCCTTCATCTTAACTATTCATACTTATCCATTTTTCGAGTCGCATCTAACATTGTGGAACGTTTGCTCATAACACACCAGCCTGTTGGCGTCAGAATACTCAGTGTTTTCACATTAGGTCCGATTGATTGATTTGTATCGGGCCCATGAATGATTGCTCCGCCCTTCCCACTTTGCCGCTTCACATTATTTTTGTATTCACACTCTCCAAAACAGCAGGTGGCAGTATGCACCTATTTGGTTTGTGAGCCATCATTAAACGCAAGAGAAGAAGACAATGGGAGGTTATCCTTTGTGCGTTCGATATTTGGACTATGTCTGTGTAGGTCAGAGGATAAGATCAGCACGTGCTATGAGCACACTGAGATTTAGGTGACTTCAATGTTTAAGTACCTGAGCACGTTGTATCGTTCTCGAGAGCAACATTACCACCAAACAGCAAACTCGGGCACGGTTCCCGAGTGCTGAGCAATTGTGTTCAGACTGATTAAAGTGAACCAGACAGAAAGGATCCCGGCGTCCTGATATGAAAACGCCCCCTAAGTTACAGCTTTGCTCGGGATTGTTACAAAATGCTGACAATGGAGACTCCTTCCAGGAATGTTAACTAAACATGTCCTTGCCAAAAAAAAAAAAAAAAAATGTCCCCACAGTTGCCACAAACATTTCCTTTAATCATCACTTGAAACATTAACGCATGAGAATATAAACCTGCTCTGATGTCACTTCTGAGCAAAAATCCACCAGTTTATACACACAACGACTTTTAGTCTTGTTTTTCACACTACACGGTATTGAGATCGTCCATTATTTATTCATGTTTTTTTGAAAAGCAATATTTGATTTTAACAATGAAAAAATATGTGATTATCTAACTTATGAAACCTTGTGGCATGGAAACGGGAAACAGGCTCGTAGTGTTAATATTTCAGCATATCGATGATGTCATCATATTTACCAGCTCTAACTGGTAGAAAGTTTCATCGTGTGATGTGTATACACAGTGTATGTGTGTGTGTGCTTGACAGTTTTCTCTGATTTCTCCTCCTCCTCCTCCTCCTCCTTCTCATCAAATCCATACTGATTACTCACACACTCATTACAGGTTACGTCTGTTAGCCTGGGTGTGTCAGTGTGATCCGTTTGTGTGTGTGTGTGTGTGTGTGTGTGTGTGTGTGTGTGTGCTGTATTGCTTAGTGTATTAGGAATTAAAGGTAGGGGGGAAAAAAGCAAGCAACAATACTAAAGGTATTTGCTGTAAATTGATGTAAACAAGGCCTGTGTTTTTCTCTTCAGCAGACCGTGATTACAATCTGTTTGTGAAAAGTAAGGGGGGGGGGGAGAGAGAGAAACAAGGCCATGCTCTGTAGACAACATCCTGTTGTGTTTGTTGCTCCGATGGTTCAGATGTAATCTGACGGCTTGTGTAAGCGTGTTCGCCCAAAGCTGACATGTTGTGGAAAGAGTTGTATAAAAGGTTAGGTGCTACTTTTATCTCCAGCGTCGGTGTGAGAGAATGAGTACGTCTGCCAGATCAGACTTTTTTTTGGTAACATGATGGTACCGAGTTGGAGATGATGTTAGTTTGTTAGCGGGCGTAAAGGAGGTCTACTTAATGAGGCAAACAAACAGCAAAGAACAGAATTTTGAGCTGAACTTTATAATGAAGCTAATCGTGTTGTGGAAAACTGTGTGTGAATCCTTTCTTTCTACTTTATACACTGCTGATAACGTCTCCGCTGTTATAGACGTTTGTTTTATTGGAAGGAGTCTCCAGTGTCTGTGACGTCACCTTGAAAAGTGAAACCTTATGCGGAAGGTTGCATCTTTTCCTTGTGTGTTAATGCTCTGTACTCAAGTGTAGAGTCGATTATACAATCGTACACACTCATTAGTCTCTCTCCCTCTCAAACACACACGCACACGCACACACACACACTAGGATACCAGTGTAACACAGAGCTCTTTATTCCTGCCTCTTCAGCACATCTCTTTGTCCCTCAAACACTTTTTTTTTTTTATCTTCCACTCACACTCCTAATCATTTTCCTAATAACTACAAGATTCTGAATATCGTCACAGTGAGTCTGTATGCAGGAGCTCAAACATGTCGTAAATATTTTTATTTCAGTGTGTCAGTGTTTAGTCCAGTCTAATTTATACATCGCTTAAAACACGAGGTGTTGTGGTAAATCAGGAGTAGGAGAAGAAACTGCCATTCCTCCCGTTGTTTATTAGGACCCAGTTGCCCCAGCAGTTGAGAATGCCCCGGGTGAGCAGGTTGCTGAAGTAAGGGAAGCCACTGCTGTGGAAATTGCTCAAGAGGTACCAGTTACAACAGCGATAAAGGAGACTGATAACTCTTTCACCAGTACAGTAGAAAAAAGCCCATTTTGCCCCAGTAGTTAAGGAGGTGCTAGTAAGTCCAGCGTTAGAGGACGCGCTGTTTGCCCCAGTAGTATATGAGGTGCCAGTCATATCAGTATTAGAGGAAGCCTCTTTTGCCCCAGTTGGCGATGACGTACCAGTTAGATCAGCAAGAGACTCACTTTTTTCCCCCCATCACTCCATCCTCCATGTTTGTTTCTCGATATTTACACAGTGTTGAATTTTGTATGTGTTGTGTTTGATGTGATTCTGCTGAGGTGTTAAACGAGTGTTTTGTGATTCTCAAGGCCAGCTGAAATACACACAGAAACACACACACATACACGTGCACACACAGACGCACACACAGACACAGAGACCATATGTAGCAGTGTACTGATCGTAGACAGTGTGTGGGTTTTACACGCAGGGGAAAGCCCCGGTGATCATCACGACCACACTGATGTCTCCTCAGGACGAGAGCTGCATTAGACACAGAGGAAATCATTTGCGTTATTTCAGGGGAGGTTTATGTGTGTGTGTGTGTGTGTTGTCAGTGGTGACAGCTGCTCATGACCTCTAGATGATGTCTCAATGTCAGTCCAGAAGGCTGCAGTAAGAGAGGGAACGAGCAGAAACCGAGTCGAACATTTCTGAACCCTGAACGCTCATGGCGCTGGTTTAAGCTGATTATGGATGTTTACTACACTGATTGTAGCTGGAGTAAACACAACAAAGCAGACAATTACTTTATCAGGAGCTTGTTCAGTCTGTTTATGTATCTGTAGAGGCGGACGTATCTACACTTCCTGTTGATCTGTGCGTCAGGCTGCTGTAGGAAAATAATGTAGGCCTGAAGAGGATTATTTTCCTGTAGCAGAACGTCCGAAAGTGTTTTATTAGTCTTATAAAAGTAACTAACAAACCACTGCTTGTAATGTACTAGTAAAATACTATTAATGTATTGTAAAATACTGCTCCATTTTACTTTTATTTATACAGCAGTACCTCGGCATACAAGTTTAATCGGGATAAGGTGAAATGTTGTATTTTGTATATCTATTTGTAGATAATCCTTTCCAGCCACCCAAAGATATTACCATTGGTACCAATTTCCAACACTATAATTATTTTTCTGCAAATAAAACATTTAGAAAAGACATGAAAATGAAGTAAAATATAATAAATAGACATTAACCTCACTTAACCTTAATTTATGATTCCTCTTGGTACCGGCTGCTTTAAGAACCAAACTGAAAGCGGCTCTGTTTCCATCTTGCCTAACATTCTTGCTAACAATCTTGGGACCCATGGTGCTTAACAAAATCTTACACAAAATGCAAAAAGAAAAAACGCCACAACACACACACAGAGGAGGAGGGAAGAGGGGGATGCTAGACTAATGGTTTCCTTGGCTTTCCACTTACTCAAACAAATTTTGAACGGCTCCTGGACGTACTCGCAACTTAGCCGGTGTTCGTTTCGGCTCATTTCGGTCGCTCGTATGCCAATTTCAGTTCTTAAGACGGGGCATTTGTACCATGGGATACCACTGTATGTGGGAACGGTGCACGGTGGAAAAAATACAATAAAATAATAATTACCATAAATAAATCGCTTTCCCCACACATCCGAGATCGGTGAGTGGTATTAGGGGATTTTGATTTCTGTTATCGCGGATCAGCTCCCAAAAACTCTGATCAAAGCACCCCTAATCATGAGAGGCTGCCACCCTACAGACTCTCTAGCGTGGGAAAAAAAAATCTGAATAAATCTTTTTTTTTAATATGGTATGTACTGAATGTATATTGCTTTTTCACCATCGTAACCCGTGGACCATCTGAGACGAGAGGAGTGACTCTTGGGTCGATTCTTTGATTCGATTCATGATTCATAAGCCTTCAATCAGATTGGATTCCGAGGTCACACACTATTAGGTGTCGGAAAAGGTCCTTAATCACTGTGAGTGATTTTCTTTAACGATATCATGTGCAGTTTAGTTTGTTGCAGTCTGATCATTTTATGACGAGTCCTAAATAATTATTTAAAAAGTGTCTGCCTAAAGGAAAAAAAAAAAAAAAAAACACCCAGTTTGATTGCGTATGATTTGCCTGTCCCGTCCGTATCATGATTAAGTTTCAGTCTAACCTGCGCAAAGGAATGCGCAGCGAGTGCGCCGTGCTGACATTGGCGCGGCTCGCCGTGTGGAAACTGTTTATATTTCATAATCATCTCTCTCCTTTCAGTTTTGCTGGCGTGAGTACGATGATGATTTATTTACCCATCATTTCTGGCACACTGAAGTGTTGCTCAACGCTCAGGCATGTTGCTCCAAATGTTTGCTTTAGCCTTTGCTTGGTCTTTTTTTTTTTTAAACCACAGTCTACAGGTGGCAGGTTGCCTGTTTGCTTGCAGGAAATAAGGGAATATTAGTGCAGTTTAACTGGGCTGAACACGACTCGTACAGCTTACCGTTGGACACCTTGCGAAATTCAGGAAACGTGTTTTTCTTTTTTTTCCTTTCTGTAATTTCTGTTAGAAGTACAGTTGTATTAATGCAGCCTGGGATCTTAGAATGTTGTAAGAAGGTGTGTGTGTGTGTGTGTGTGTGTGTGTGTGTGTGTGTGGGAGGGAGCTTAAATAGCATTTAGAGTAACATTTTAAAACATCACTGGTCCAGTTATGCTCTGTAAATTATTTCTTCCATCCTAACTTTTTACAAAAACGTGTACAAAGTCCGTGTTGGTGCCACCTCAAGGAAATGACATAAAAAAAAAAGTATATTTTTGTTCTCTGTATATCCCGAGAGAAGAGTTTAATCTTGTAAGAATGCCGTAAACCTTGTGATTTGTGGAAAAATAATCCGCCCACAGGGAACGGCAAGAAATAAGATTAGTCGTTTTGTATCAAGCCTTTTTTTAAACTGTTTTAAAATTCATTTATAGACGTGAGCGCATTTCCAGCAAAGACCGGGAGTGTGTGTGTGTGTGTGTGTGTGTGTGTGTGTGTGTGTGTGTGTGTGTGTGTGTGTGTGTGTGTGTGTGTGTGTCTCTCGTTAAAGAAAAAAAAAAACGGGAAGTTCAGAAGCCATTCAGCTTATTTTAGACTGGAAATATTCTGACATCTGTTCTTCAGAGAAGGGGGATTTGGAGCTGAACACACACTTACACATACCACACTACCACACGCAATTTTAGTGCAAAATACGTCAATCGTTCTGCGTTCATGCGGTTCCTTACTCTGCGAGGGATCGGCAGATATTGAGAAACATCCAGTGAGAGTGTGAGATTAACCCCAATGTACTGTGCAACAGATCCCTGAATCCGGTTCATTATTATTGTGAGAGAACGAGGGTCGAAAGTAAGCGCAACCATGCAGTGTTAAAAAAAAAAAAAAAAAAAAAATGACCGAGTTTCTTTTACTCTGTATCTCCAGCTCTCATTGCCGAACATCTCCACAACCCAATTTCTTATTTACCTTTTTAACGTTTCCGTCCTCGCGTTAATTCTCATCAGCCTCATTACTGTTGCGCGCTAATTAGCTTTACTTTTTTTTCTTTTTGTTTTGTTTTTGTTTTATGCGAGTTGGATTCGTCCCTAGCACATGTGCGAGTCCAGATTTCAACTGTCAGTAATATATAGCAGTAATAAGCGAGCTGGAAATTACCAGATGGCTCGGCTTAATTTTGGCAGCTGATAGCGCAGACCGGGAATTTCAGTACAGTTGGTTTAAAAGCGTTGTTTTCCATCTTGTATTTAATGACAGATTGATTATAATTATTAATCAGGATTTGTAGAGTCGCCTGGCTGCGAAGGTTCATTCAGACTGTTGATTCAGTTTGACTTTCAAGGATTGCACATTTCGATTCAGGAGCAGTGAAAGTCTTTAAAGTATAAAAAAAAAAAAAAAACTATAAACACTGAAATGCTGAGTAACCGGTGTTGTTGTTGATTGTTTAAAGATCGCGTAAAGAATCTGTGTTAAAATAATGAATAAAAAAATTTAATAAAATCACTAGAGTAAATACAGTATGTCGTATAAACATTGAATATAACTGAACGCAGACGTAGGCTGATCTTGTAGACACGCCCATCTTCGGCAGAGGCTAAAGAATATTAATGAGTTAAAAACTTTTCGTTTCTTTTCTTTTTTTGGTAAGTTTGATCTGTATCTGCTCATGATGGTTGTTTTTTTCAGGTCATGTGATCTCAGGGAGGTTGGGCCTAATTAGCATAGTAAAAGTAAAAGCTGCACAAAACAATTTAAAAAAATAAAAAAATTTGTAGACAGGTGTGCAAGGGCAAGACAATAACGGTATCACACATCATTTTTATAAATGTTTTTATTTATTGTATACTTTACTGTACTTGTACAGTCTGAATCAATCTTTAAACGTCTTGTCTTGTACAAAGCAACACTTTTTCTTTTCTTTTCTTTTTTTCCCCCTGCTAGTCGTCTTCTCCTCGCTCCCATCCAGTAGGTGACGGTATTGGACCAATTGCACATAAACTCAAAACAAAAATCAAGCGATAGACTTGTAAAATGTGAGTATTCCCGGAAGATAAAACTGTTTTGTATTTTCATAAATTTTAGACTGTTTAACTAAATAATAAAAATAATGTAAATTGATTTTAAATCAAGAACTGATCCATCGATTCAATTAATTGAATCGACCAAAAAAAAATCCATTAAATCACAAAGCTCTGCTCATCACGTTGTATGGGAAATGACCAGGTTCAGTCTAGAAGTTGACGGATCAATCCAGAAATCCGCTCATGCAGAGAACCGACTCACACAAACACTAACATTCTTTAAAGTCAGCTCAAGGCTTTTTGAGTTTTATTTTTGTTTCCTGTTTGTTTCATTAACATTTCTTCATCACCGCTAACGTATTTGTAACTATCATGCTTTTTCTTTTTCTTCTCAAAAACATCATTCTTATTTGGATTGGTTTGCCCTTACTCAGATACCTCCAAGTTTCCGTAGCTGTGAATGCAGCTGTGTGTCTGTGTGCGCGCCAGTAGTCAGGTTTAGCTACTATATTTACAACAACCACATTCTTAATTGCACCTGCATACAAATAACAGCTACTCTTTCTTTTTTCCTCTCTTCCTAAATCCGTTCCCGTGGTGCTGACATGCAGCAGTTTGTTCTTCCTGCTTTCCGTTAGCGGTGAGGGTCTTTGATGTTAAGACGCCGCGTGCAGGGGGGAAGCGGTCAAAACACGGACACAGGACTCGTCGCTGTTGTGACTGGGACTGTAACCGGAGCCTGCGAGTCTTTGTGCCGCCTCAGCAGGAGGCCTGGGTCCACAAAAGAGCACGGGTAACCCGAGAACCCCCGGGGCCCTCTGGGGCGTCTGACAAAACAATGCATCCCCAGTGTGTGGGGTTTTGGGAACGCGCGGGGGGAGGGCGCGGTGCCGTCGCCCATATTTCAGGTCTCGCTGCATGTAAACTTGTTCATCCATCCGGTTTGTTTGTTTATTGCGGCATAAAAAGGTGCGGTCAGATTTTCAGACCTGATAATTTTAACATCGTGGTACATCGCTATCTATGAGTTCTCTATATCTCTCTCTCTCTTTTTCTCAAAAAGTCTTCGTTATTTTCTCAGAAGGGAAAAAAAACCATCAGTGGAGATATGAATCTGGAATGATAAACAGCTGCATTTCTGAGATGTCTGATATTTTCCTGCCCTTAAATCCTGTTTGGAAGTGGTTGTGGTTTTATGAAAAATGGACAAACTTTCTGTTTGAGATCTTTGAAGACGGTTTTATTAACCTGTTAACGAGTGAAATTATGACTTTTCAGTTTTACTGTCTGCTTTTGTTTATGATTCACATTCCTCTTAACATTGGCATGACTTTTTATTTATTTATTTATTTTTGCTCCCTCATAGAAAAATCCTCATGGTGGCATTCCAGCTTAATTCCAAAAATTCCCAACAATTCTGGAAGGCAGTGCAGCTCCACCCTTGTCCTCCACATTTCTCAGCTCTCGAGTGTGGTATTGACCGTAAAACCCCTCGCACATAGTGGGGGTGCTCCGGTTGTCCGCGTGATTATCCTCGAACCCGTTATCCCTCGTGTAGTTGCCATGAGAAAGTCGAGCTATTTATTTATTCATTCATTCACTTATTCCAGAAAGTGTTGTGTGATTAAAAATTTTTTTAAAACTTCCTCTCCTCTGTATATCACAACCGGGTTGAGCTGTTTCTGTCTGCTCCAGAAATGTCTTGGCACCGTGGTGACGGCTTACAGCTTGCTGGCAGTTCGAGTGAAAAAAAAAAAAAAAGATCAGGTATTTCTGGGAAAGAGTAGAGCACATTATGGTGTCGGTGATAATTTTCAGGTTGGATCTTCTCTCCCTCCCTCTCCCTCCCTCTCTCTCTCTCTCTCTCTCTCTCTCTGTAAATGGATCACTGATAAAGTGAAGTATCCTGTAGCGAGACGTTGCTTTTTGTATCTTATTAAATCCTAGAGGAAAAAAAAAAAGTGAGAAAGTGACTGTTCGTACCATCTGTAATGTGAGTTAGAGCTTTTTAAAAATTGCAGTTGTGCATTATAAGAGGAATAAACACACAAACGTGCTGTTATATTACCAAAATGCTGTTATATTGTGTGTGGTGTGTGTGTGTGACGTCGTTCCTCCTACCGGTGTGAAAATGATGGGGCTGTAAGGTGGAGCATTTCTACTGGAATATCATCTCTCTTTCTCTGTGTCTCTCTCTCACACGCAGAGGAATGGCTGACGGCGCTCCGGTGTCTCCTCGTCTCCTCGGGCCTGTGCGGGTGAGGCTGTGAGCCGGGCGGAGCGTTCCCACCGGAGAGGAATGGTTTAGCAGGGTGGCACCAGCCGCGCACATCAATAAGAGGAGGAGGAAGAGGAAGAAGATGGGGGTCAATGCCTCCAGCTATCCTCACTCGTGTTCCCCCCGATTCGGGGGACACTCGCCAACCCAGCAGACCTTCATAGGTAACGCCCTGTCACTTTACTGTTTCTAACTCACTCTGCATGATGCGTTTCATACGATTCATAAAGAAGAGATTCTGTGATTGATGGTAACACTGAGTCTGATATTGTTTGATTTAGTGTTTATGAGTCGATTCAGTTCATATGGTGACTTCAGTGTTTGATGATTCGACTGAGTCTGTTATGAGTTGTTTTATTTCCTAATGTAATGATTCAGTATTTGATGATTTGACTGAACCTGTTACTAGTCGATTCAGTTCATAATGTAATGGTAGTGTTTGATGAGAGTTGATTCGTAAGGTAATGATTCAGTTTTTGCTGATTCCACCGAGTCTGTTACGAGCCGATTCAGTTCATAGGGTAACGATTCAGTATTTGATGATTTGACTGAATCTGTTATGAGTCGATTCATTTCCTAAGGTAACGATTCAGTGTTTCATGATTCCACTGAGTCTGTTAATATTTAATTTGAGTCATAAAGCAATGATTCAGTGTTTGACGATATAATTACATCTGCTGTGATTTGATGCTTAAGGTTTGACACAATATCACTGAATCTTATGATTCATAAGGCTGTGATTCACAGTTTGACACAATACTAATGAATCTTTTACAATTTGATTCGAGACACAAGGAAAGGATTGAATATTTGACCACTGAATCTGATTTGATTCTTAAGGCATAGATGCAGTGTTTGACGATTCCGCTGAATCTGTCTAATCGATTCATCAGTGTTTGACATGATGCCCAATGTTCTGATTTAATTTAACTTAATTTATAACACATTGTTTTAATGTTTAATATTCCCCCATAATCCGTTATGATTCATTGTGGTTCAGAAATGCACCGATTCTGTATTTGCCGATACCAGTGAACCTTGATTTAATTTGAATCAAAAGGAAATAATTTATTTAGTGTTTGATAATGAATGTGCTGATATTTTGGAAGCCCCCAGTGACACTCTGAAGGTGTTATTTTCTTAAATCAAGATTAACCCAGAACAGTAACTCTAAGCGGTCTCACACAGTCCGAGATTGAGAAGACGTTGAGCAGAAGTTCCCAGAACCACATTAAAACTGCGTACTGATCACGATTTAAAAGGTTTAATCCCATTACTGTAATAATGTGCTGAGATGATGAAGCGGCGGTCGTCCCAGAGGGCAGCGCGTTGTAATTGAACCGCTCGGGAGTGCTGAGGTTCACCCCACAGCCAGAATCATGGCCCGGCCGTGTATCACGTCTCTGTGGCCGGCACACACTCGATCATGTTCACGCCGAGACAGAAACCAAAGTCACGACCTCCCGAAGTCGCTCGGGTCTCCTGCTTCAGTATCAGAGCCAGGAGTGATCCGAAACTGTGGATCTGGATCTGATGGATCGGACCAGATTGGGTTTGACCTGTTTTCAAATCCGGTACAATGACCTGCTTCGTATAAGGAGGAGTTTGATGTTGAGACACAGCACCTTCTAGCTGATAGTCAGAGCTTGTGGTGGTGGTGGTGCTATTATTTTTAGAACGTGATGATTAACGAATTTCACGCTCACGTGTAACAGATAGATAACATGTCAGAGATATGAGCACATGGCCGAGCACAACAGTTGTTCATAGTGTCACAAGCGTTATTAATCACTGAACACCAACGCGTGACTCATCCTCAGTGCGGCGGGTGGCTCCGACACCTTTTTCCTTTTTCATTTTAGAGATTTTTTATCTTAAATAACTGTGTTTAAGAATACTTTATCATTAAATTAATATGAACTCAGATTAACTTTTATAGCTTATACATCTATAGAGCACTGACTGAACAGTCTGTTCACTTTTCATTTAAATGCAAATCTGTGTGTGTGTACACAGGCACATCCTATGCATCCCAGGCTTATGGAGTGGAGTCGAAGCTCTACAGCCTGGAGCATTGCCCCGAGAAACCTCAGGACAAGAAGAAGAAGAGCTCCAGCCTGGCTACGCTGAAGAGACGCTTCATTAAGCGGCGTAAAGCGAGCCGCTCGGCCGACCACGCGCGCCACATGAGGGATCTGCTTTCAGGCTGGGACGTCCGTGACGTCGCCGCCCTGGTGGAGGAGTACGAGGGCACGGCGGCGCTGAAGGAGCTCAGCGTGCAGGCGTGTCTGGCCCGCCCCGAGGCTCGTACCCTGCCCCAGGACCTGGCCTCTCTTTACCAGCACAAATACTGCACAGACGTGGAGCTCATCTTCCAGGACACACGCTTCCCTGCTCACCGAGCCGTCCTCGCCGCGCGCTGCCCCTTCTTCAGGACTCTGCTGTCCTCGTCGCCCGGATTCAGCACCCAGCTGCTCCTGGACGTGGGGACGGCGGGGATGGACGCCTCCATGTTCTCGGCGCTGCTGCGTTACCTGTACACCGGCGAGCTGGGTGCAGAAGACGCCCGCCTGCACAACGTGGACGTCCTCCTGAGGCTCAGCGAGGAGTTTGGCGCGCCCAGCTCGCTGGAGACGGACATGCGGGAGCTCTACCAGAGGATGTGCTACTACGACTCGGTGCTCTGCTTCTCCGCCGACGCCGAGCCGGACGAGCCTTTCGGAGCGGACATGAGCGGAGAGGAGGAGGAACTGAAGGCCCACAAGGCCGTGCTCTCGGCGCGCTCGCCGTTCTTCCGGAACCTGCTGCAGCGCCGCGTGCGCACGCCCGAGGAGGAGACCGCGCCTGCGCGCATCGTCCTGAACGAGTCGATCATCCCGCGGAAGTACGCCGGCGTGGTGCTGCACTGCATGTACACGGACACGGTGGAGCTGGAGCGCGTGGTGCGGAGCAGCCCCTCGGCCGGTAGTCTGGGGGAAGCGCAGGCTTTAGCCGCTGGCAAGGGGAGCATGAGCAGAGCCGAGGAGGCCATGGAGCTGTACCACATCGCACTGTTCCTCGAGTTCAGCATGCTCGCTCAGGGTGAGTCCACACCGCCGCCCGCTAATACAGCTAATATAACCACGCGTCTATTAAAGACAACGTCATGGTGTGATTGTTTCAAATCTATTACATTATAATAAAACTGTAAAGTGGGCGTGTCTGTGCATTGAAGATATTGGCGGAAAAAACAATTTGATGGGACGTAAGATGAGTAATAGGACATGTCAAGATGGTTTTTGGAATTTTTGTCTCCGTTTGTGCACACATCACTTAAAAACTACTGAACGTAATTTTAATGGGGTTTTCACAGCTTGAGGTAACATGTAGGCTTTGTTTCATCATAATCAGCTCACAGGAAGAGGAGATATGCTAATTTTGCTACTTTGTTAAATGGGAAACGCCATCGGCCTTGAAAAAATTCTTAGTTCATGTCAAAATTCACCAGATGGCGGCGTACATTTTATAATACGCGCTTTTGGGTGTACAATTGAAATCTACTTAATAAACGCGATACCACAGATTCATTCCGCGCACTTCACGGTAACATGTAAAAATCATTAGTTAATTCCGAAATTTAACAGAAGGCGCTGTACATTTTTAAAAACGCTCTTATGAGTGTGCAATTAAATTCCATGCGAGGCATATCTAGTAAATCATAATTAAGATATAATTAAGTCATAGTTATGAGGTTTTAAGTCATAGTTATGAGGTTTTAAGTCATAGTTATGAGGTTTTAAGTCATAGTTATGAGGTTTTAAGTCATAGTTA
>JAQKPX010000020.1:18860862-18875614 GCA_030068255.1 Clarias angolensis
CTCGTCCAATCAGCGGTAAGAATTTCATTCGCAAACTATACCTACCTTTTCCGGTTTGTATCTGACCGGCCGAGAAGCGCGATACAAATTAACAAAACGGAAAACAAAATAACAAATTCAAAACCAAATTAACAAATCCGAAAAACAAAACAACAAAACCTAAAACAAAAAAACAAATTAGTTTTGGGTTTTGTTATTTTGTTTTGGGTTTTGTTATTTCGTATTTTAATCTATTTTGTTTTCAGTTTTGTTAATTTGTTTTGCACTTCACGGCCACCGTACCATTTCCATTATACCAGCATTGTTTACAGCTACATCAAATGTAAAGATCTATGAAGTTCCACCAATATCAAATGTGTAGAAGTTACTCTTACGGTATAGTGGGTGTACAGCATACAGTACCTGTACAGACTGGAGTTTCACATGTTTCTCTTCGTTAACGAGGGTGAAGACTCACCTGAAAGCAGTTTCTCAATTCTGGACACAAACACGTGACTCACAATTTGTAGGAATCTGTACAGACATACAATTCTGAGAACATGTTCACACATTTTGAACCAGGACAGGTTATTTTGCACAGCAGGACAAAAGCAACACGAATCGTCAAAAACAGCTGACAGATGTACAGAACCATTTGCATGTTGCCCAAAAGCGATTGCAATTTGATGAAAACAACAAGACATTGCTGATATGATGTGAAAAACAGGATCCGACGGTGGAACGAGGAGTTTTGAGAAATGCAGTTCTGTTGTGAGAAATGACTGAAAGCAGCTGAGAAAAACTTTATAAACCCAACCGGATCTGTGGCTCTGAAATCAGAAGTGCAAAGTATTCAGCACATTTCCTGACTAGGCCCCGCCCTCAGAGGGAGGAGCCTGCGTGGGTCGGGTGTGATGCCACTGTCAACCAAGAACTCCGAGTCTGACAGACAGAGAGAGAGAGAGAGAGAGAGAGAGAGAGAGACAGAGAGAGACAGACAGAGAGAGAGAGAGACAGAGAGAGAGAGAGAGAGAGAGAGACAGAGAGAGAGAGACAGAGAGAGAGAGAGAGAGAGAGAGACAGAGAGAGAGAGACAGAGAGAGAGAGAGAGACAGAGAGAGAGAGAGACAGAGAGAGAGAGAGAGTATGGAGTCCTGATAGAGTGATGTGCAGAAGTTACTCGTGTAGAGAGAAAAAGAGAGAAAGAGCAGTGGAGGTGTGTGCAACTG
Source organism: Clarias angolensis (assembly GCA_030068255.1). Taxonomy (NCBI): domain Eukaryota; kingdom Metazoa; phylum Chordata; class Actinopteri; order Siluriformes; family Clariidae; genus Clarias; species Clarias angolensis. The sequence continues at coordinate 18,862,071 of JAQKPX010000020.1, forward strand.
GGAGAAAACACACACACACACACACACACACACACATAGACACAGAGTCAGTGTTTAAAGAGTCAGCAGTGTGAGACTGGACTGAGCAGTAACACAGGATTCCAGCTGAGAGGTACAGTACAGCTTCTCTCACTCTCTCTCTCTCTGTGTGTGTGTGTGTGTGTGTGTGTGTGTGTGTGTGTGTGTGTGTGTGTGTTCATTCATTTCAGAAGAATGTGATGTATAATAACTGAGCAGCAGTACATTAGTGTGTGACGATATTGTGCGTGTGTCACTTCGTTATAAACTGTATCTTATTGTTTTTCCTGCTTTAATGTCGATGGATGAAACGTGTAAACACACAAAAACGTGTAAACAAACAAAAACGTGTAAAACATTTGTGATTCTTTTGTTAATATCAGGATGTGTTTTTAAAGTTAAAGTTATTAAAATGTTTAATATTTAAAAGGAGTCACCTAAAGGTGTGTGAACGTGATGAACTGACAGGTGTAACGTAGCCGTGCAATTTAACACGTTTATCACACGTGATCACAGATCTGATCACACTCACATGATCACGTGTGTGAGTTTAACCCAGAAGAGTGATCGACTTCATACGTCCGGCTTCTGTCTCATGTGCAGCCAGTCACACACACACACACACACACACACCTAATATTCCTCACTTACTGTCTGTCTGTCTGTCTGTCTGTCTGAAAAATGTGTGATGTTTGAGAAGTGTGTGTTTTATCCCATATCAGGTCAGTGCTAATGTTTGTGTTATCTGTAATAAATAGAATAATCTGAGCCTCACATTTACACACACACACACACACACACACACACACACACACACACACACACACTCTGTCCCAGCGCAGATCATTAGATGGACCACTATATCAGTTAAAGTTCAGTCTTTCGCAGTTCCTCTGTCTGATCCGATATTTATCCATAAAGACGTGTGACGTGTGAAACGTGTGTGTTTTTGTGTTTTTGTGTTTTTCCGTAAACGGAGTCCGAATGCAGGCCGTAAACACGGCAGCTAAAATAATCACCATCTCAGTGGAAAACATGTGAAGAATTTCACCCAAATCTACAAAGTCTGTGTTCCATCATCAGGATAATGACCACCATAACCACACACACACACACACACACACTCACACACACACACACACACACACACACACGTTTACTCTCAGACCTTCAGGATTTACGCTGGAGCATCAGCGTCTGTCCGTAGACATTAAGTTGTTGTTATTATTGTTGTTTAGATGCAGACGTTTGTGAAAGGGAAGCGAGTCGGCTACTGGCTCAGTGAGAAGAAGATCAAGAGGCTGAACTTCCAGATTTTCATCGACATGTGCAGGTACAACAAGCACCAATCAGCACACACACACAACCTAAAGGTCAAGGTTGAGCAGACGTAGAGTCGAGAGCTTCAGAGAGAGAACGCACCCTGGAGGGGTTATTAATAATAAAGTCGTCGCTTTAACGCTTTCTCAGGGAACACCGGTGTTATAACCTTATGATGAGTCTGTTATAAGCTGAGTCACGTCACGGTTGGGTTAGTGTGTATAGAGTATCACGTTTCTGTGTTAAGATGCTGGTGAGTTGTGTGTTGGGAATAAAGGGAGGGATTTGAGCCCCCTTGTGGCACCTTGGCGTAGTCGTCAGCAGCTCCAGGGTCTGTGTGTGTGTGTGTGTGTGTGTGTGTGTGTGTTACGTGCTCGGGGGTTTTCTTCAGGTATTTTGTCTTAATCTCACAGTTCAAAGACGTACAGGTTAGGCTTATTGGCGTTCCCATATTGCCTGTAGTGTGTGAGTGTATACAGTATATGTGTGTGTGTGTGTGTGTGTGCCCTGTGATTGATTGGTGTGTCACGCCTCCTGCCCTGGGATAGGCTGCGACCCTGAACACAAGATACTACAGAGAAAGAAAGTCTGCAAATCATGAGACTCAATTGTTTATTTATTTATTTATTTATTTATTTAAAGATTAAAAATTAAAGGGCAGGAGTTCGGATGATTTGCATATGACACGTATTGGACGTGCGAGTAAACGTGGTGAAGTTTATGTTGGAATAATTTTTTGTTGTTGTTGTTGTTGCTTTCATTAATGTTTATTCGAATGTAAAGGATTTATACAATAAATACGTCTTAAATTAGTGTTGCGGCTCATTTTTGTTAGCTAAATGCTAAACTCAGGTTGTTAGCTCGCTAACATTAGTGTTGCTAGGATGATGAATGCTAATGTTAGGACGTGCTAAATGAATTGTTTTGGTGTGATGTAATGATGTACGACTCACTGTTAGCTGGAAAGTTGATGTTTAAGGGTGAATTGAATTAGCTGGAGTTAGCTGTTAGCAAAGAAGTGGCGAAACATCACTCTGTAGCTAGCACGTACCAGCACGCTAGTGTTACATTCAGCCAAAAACAACAATAAAACTTTGTATTCTTTTTTTTAAAATGTGAATTATTAAGATTTGAGCTCATGCTAGTTAAACTAAACATCATCGGTGTACGATTTCTCCGACCAAACCCAGGGATGAGCTGACTCTCTACACAGAAATGGAGTTTTATCGAGTTTACTCTTTAATTTTTTGGTTCTTTTATGGTACGTTTCTCAGTGTCCACATCTCTCAGGTGGAAGCCTGGTTGTGTTAGGCCTTGTTCACACGGGCGTAAAATTTCTTGGATAAACGAACGCGCTCTGAATGTCCTAGACGTTTATGTTGCGTTTTGTAGCGGCGCTCGATTGACTTCTACACTGGCGTTCGTTTGTCTCTGTCTAACGCCAGCCTGCAGCCCTAATTGTAGTTTGTGTGTTTAACCTGTGGGGGCAGTGTGTCGGGAACTGGATATGAAAGCCCTTTTAATATGGACCGTTTTGCTATTAGACATTAATCTTCTTGTTTTAAAAATTCTAATTAAATTATTATATTTTTATATAATATATTTAAAAAAATAATAATAATAATACGGCGACATAGGGAGAGAAAAAATCGCCGCCGCTACTGTGTTCACCCTCTGACTGCACAACGTCGAATTAAAGGAAGTTTTTTGTGGTTTATGAAGAAATGCGAAAATTTCCGCTCAAGTTTTATTTTTTAAGCATTTTATTTTTGCTTTTTCCCCCGCATTTCCCTATGTATAGCATGTAGGATTATGGGATATATCCGGTCCTCCGAAGCGTAAAATGAACGCGGAGAAAACGGACTACAAGCGTTTTCCTTGCGTTCGTTGGGAAGAAAAAGCTGCATGCAAGGTTTTTTTTAATGGCGTATAAACGCGCAGCCGGACAAACACACGTCACCAAAGCCCGTGTGAACACTCTCATTGACTCCTATGTGTAGAAAACCATCGGCGCTTCATCCGCGCTCACCGGACGCTACGAACGGTAGAAAAACGCTCGATTTTAACGCCCGTGTGAACAAGGCCTTAGACTGTGCAGTTTCTGCTTCAGACAGTTTGAGAGAAAGTGTTGTCTCATAAGAGATGTTACTATTGTAAAGTCTTGTACATACCATAATATACCATAGTATCACCATGGGACTTCAGACATTACCATGGCAGGCACCACCGGACATATAGAGTACCAGGGTAGGCACTGTGGCACTTCAGTGGTTACCGTGGTAATAACATGGCGTGTACCACTATACTTTTTGAACACCGTGGTACTTATTAGGTACCACAGAAGCTACCAGAGTCAAGCAGGTACCATGTTAGATATGTTAGTATGTATTACTGGTGTGTTATAGTACAGGCGGTACCATATTACTGTGTAATACAAAAAGTTTCAACATAAGCTATAGTACTTTATTAATGTTACATTGATACAGCGGCACCGTACTATATAAATATTACCATTATGGTAATAACGTTTTTTTTGACAATGTCCTCTTACTTGGTCCAAAGTATCGTACTGTACATGGTAGGACTACAATCCATGTACTAAAGTATCTACAATGGTAGAACCCTGCTCCATACTGTGTTACATGCAATGTATACATGGTACCGTCAAAAAGTACCATGCGATTATACACCATGGTACAGGAACCAAATTTCTTCTGTGGTCTTCAGCTCAGGCGTCAGCGTCTGCATCCGTGTTTGAGTTATAGTTGCACTTTACTGCCATCTTTATGAGACAGTAATACGGCCCCAGGAGGACTGTTGGCCATAGAAAGGCAGAACGCGGTTCCACAGAGTGCAGCAGGGTATCTGTGAGCGCACCGAGCCGGCCACCCGCTTCTGGATGCTTTTACAGGGTAACATTGCTAACATTCCCTTCCAGAACACACACACACATGGGAAGGCACTTACTTCCCATAATGCAAACAAGCTGCAAACTTTTCTAATCAACAATACATGATATGGGCAAAAGTATTTCTATAGTATTGTCCCTTGAGAACATATAAGAAAGTAGTTGCTGAAATGTGAGGGGTGGGTCCCCTGTGGGTCCAAATGGTCCATTTTACCCATATGTGGGATTCTGAAGCTCACAGGTGGACAGAACGTCCTTGTGTTTTGTAGTATTACAGTTTCCATTCACCAGAACTCAAACACTCCTCCAGCGTTCTGTGAGATCCACAAAGTCAGCTCCATGATGACATGGAGTGTTAGGAGTGTGTTGAAGTGGAAGAACTCAAGTGTCCTGCACAAAGCCCCACTGTACCCCATCAGCTTTGGGAGTGGGTATTGGACTTTTCTAAAACAGGCCTCAGTCTGTTAAGATCTGTTAAGATGGTGTTTCATTGTTCACCATCGTTCTCAACACTGTCTCCCCACAAGGGTGTGTCCTCAGCCCCCTCCTGTACACAATGCTTACTTATGATTGCTCTGCAAGCAATCATAAAGTTTGCCGATGACGCGGTTGTGGTTGGATTGATCACCAACAACGACAAGTCAGCACACAGGGAGGAGGCGGAAGAGCTGGTGGACTAACGCCAATAATCTGTACATCAATGTGGGGAAACTAAGGAGATGGTGGTGGATTTTAGGAGGGGAGGGCATACACCTCCTCCCTCTTTATAAGTGGAGCTGGTGACCACGTATAATACTTGGGTACACCTGCATATCTGTAGCAACCTCACGTGGCCAACAAACACCACGTGACAAACACAATCAGCGCCATTAAGAAGGCTCACCTTTACTTCTTGAGGAGGCTTAAGAAAGCTGGTCCCAGTTCAACGGTGCTGATTTTGTTTTATCTGTGTATAGAGGAGCATCCTGACATCCTCAGTCCTCATACTGTATGGTATGGTAACTGCTCTGTGACTGACAAACAGGCGCTGTGGAGAGAAGTAAAATCTGCTCAAAAAAATAACCGGCAGCAGCTTTCTCTCCGTAGACCAGAGGGGTCGGCAACCCGCAGCTCCGGAGCTGCATGTGGCTCCTTCATCCCTCTGCTGCGGCTCCCTGTGGCTTTGGAAAATAAATAATGAGTATTTCATTAAAATGTATTTTATTTTAGTTTGTTAATTTTCTAAATGTAATACCAAATTTGAAGATTATGATGATCTTGTAAGATACTTTGTCCCTGATGTGTGACTCCTGCCAGCATACGATTTATTGAGCTTTTTCGACCCCTGGTTTTATTGAGGTTGACGGCTGACTTCACGCTCCAGTACGCGCGATAAAAGGACGATGGCACACAGAAGCAGACAGACAGCATTTTGTTTTTCTGCAAACAGATAATTTAAGTTTGGTTTTGAGTATTTTATTTGAAAGTAACCGTGAACCCGGCGTCTTCAAAATGTTTTTCTTGCGTGCAGAAATAAGATTTCACAATTTAGTTTTTTACACATAGCTTAAATGTAAAAAACGATGTATGCAGTGTTATCCGGCGTTTCCTTTTCTGTGGGTCCAAATGGCTCTTTGAGTGTTTACGGTTGCGACCCCTGATCTAAAGGATATTTACTCCAGAAGCAGAGCAGAACGTATCATGCTAGACTCCACCCAAAACACCCACCCACCTGGCACACAATTTGTTTGCTCCACTTCCCTCAGGTAGATGGCTGAGAAGTCTTAGAGCTAAGGTGTAGCTTTTTCCTGAGGTTGTGAGGATAATTAACTAACCTCGTATTTTTCTAAACCAGCTGTGTGTTTATTACTTTTTATTATTTATTACTATATGCTTAGGTTTTATTGGCCTAGATACATTTAGCATTCCTTAAAATTTTATTATTATTATTATACTTATTATTATTATTATTGTTATTATTATTATTATTATTATTGTTATTATTGTTATTATTATTATTATTATTATTATTATTGTTATTATTACTGAGATTCTTCTTTAATGTTTTTTTCGTTCTTTCATGTCTAACATGTTGAACGACAATAAACTAACCTAATGTAACTCAGACACACTTCAACATCTATTAGATTCCTCTCTCCTCCTGCACCAAAAAAGCTTAATTTAATTTATTTATTTATTAACAATGATTTAAACAGTACTTTTATTTTACTTTCATTATTTTTCAATATTTTTCAATATAAATATTCAATATTTATTTATTTGTTTTTTGGTTTATTTAATTATTCACATTTGTAGCATTTTATTGAAAATCAGACAGAATTCCATTTATATTTTGAGTGAAAATCTATCTATCTATAGGTGTGTGTAACTGAAGTATACATCTATATCGCTGGTTTTCTATCTTCCTGTATGTGTGTGTGTGTGTGTGTGTGTGTGTGTGCACGCACATTTACCACCTCGACCCTTGACCTCGTGCTCCTATCTGATAGAGATTGCGTGGTGGAAGATTATTAACACACTTTCCTGTTACTACACCAGTGTGTGAGCTCTGGTGTGTGTTAATCCAACACGACATGTCTGTAGTCAGCTGTGTGTGGCGGTGTGTGTGTGTGTGGGGGGGCGGCATCTGAGGTTGCAGGATTCCGTGTTGTGTTTTTGTGAATGATGGGATCCTCCTTTTGGTTGCTAAGCAACAACATTATCACTCACTGTTTCCATTTTATGATTATTATTTTTTCCTGCTTTTATAATAAACTTAGCAAGTCTTCTACAAGATTATAGAATAAAACTTATTTTATTTGATTGTTATATAACATTTCAGGGTGTTTTAACCCTTTAATTATACCACATGACCTCTAACATTTTGACAGCTCACATCACACTATTACATTACATAACCTTTAAGGATATTTGTTACTTCAAAAGCCTTGACTCAACCGACACCAAAGAGGAAGTCCACTGTGGATTGCGTATCTCATGACAGGAAGTGAAGTAATTTGTGACATGAGTGATGTGTGACTCTGAGACATGTGATGTTGTCCAGATGTTGGGTGCAAGGGTTCTTCATGGGTTCTCCTCTGAGCTGTCACTTTACAGTAAGATGACACACATCCAGATTTCTTGTAGATGTTAATGTTTCTCTCCTTTGTGTGTTTTTTTTGCAGGAAGCAGGGCATTGAGATGGTTCAGGTAAGTACCCTTCAACCCCAGTCTCATACTCCAGCACCCACCCTCTCTCAGTGTGAGATAACACCAAGCTGATGTGGTGTGAAGGTGAACGTCAGGGAGAAGAGTTGTGGTGTTGTGGTCTCCTGAGGAAGGAGGAGCTTCAGGTGTTGAAATTCCGATGCAGTGGAACATCAGTAATATAATAGTATACAGTATTACTTATAATAACACATGGGGCGGAGTTTAAGTAAAACAGATGTGAGTCTCAGCTACAACTGATTCTGACCCATCGACTCAAACAAGGAGCCTTGAGTCTTTTGTGGGCGTGGCATGTTCAAAAACTGCATTCCTAATAACAGTCATAATTTATTTGTAATACATTATACTTCTTCTTTTAGATGTTTCTTTAGATCTACCTTTTAATCGACTACCTTTTAATTCCTTTCCTATCAAGTCGTTCTAAACTGTACTTTACATAATCGTGTTGCAAACGCCAGCAGAGGCTGAAAAACTCAAGAATTTTTGGACAGTCTGCAGTTTCTTGTCTCTTATGGCCTGGATCTAGATCTAGACATGCCTGAAAATATCCAGTCCTGAGAGTTTTTTCCCCTTTCTCAGGGTCAGGTCATGAGATCCTTCCATCTGAAAGTCACTGGCACAGGTTTTATGCCGGATGAACTTCCTGTCATGAGTCTGGTCCCACCATTTCTCAGGGATCGAGGAAGACGTGTATGTAGATCTGTTCTAGCACCTGGTGGAGTGAACTTCCTCTAAATGTCCATAGAGTCACTGTCAATAGGTAAACAACGACTAAAGACCTATCTGTTTTTTAGGTATTTGGGTTATCCCCCCGCAAATAAACAAACAAACAAACAAACAAAAATTCCCAACAGTGTTTGACTGACGGTACATCTGGTTGGTAACCTAGTAAGCCGATGTAAGGATGTATTTATTGATGGAAGTACTGATGCAAGGGTGTCTACCAAATGCTGTACATGTAACCCAAACATTACTCCAGGTTTGGGACTGGCACTGACGATGTCCTCACACTGGCTGCTAGGTATTAAATATGGCCACAGGGTTAATGGTCCTGCCCACGGACCCAACAGTGCCAACCCAGTAATGACTGAGCTTAAACCTCCAACCCTCCAATCACAGAGCCAGAGCCTCACCTGCCCTCCAGTCCCAAGAACTTTACATTAGAAAAATCTGGCAACATCAGAAGAATTAATTAAAGCAAGAGCTGAGTAAAAAAAAAAATCAGGCTACGTATATGCGTAATCTGAATCTGATTATGAGATGCTTTCATACTGATGAACTGTTTGCGTCAGTCAATCAGACAGGTGGATTTATTACCCTTCAATATCTTTGCAAAGCATGTGTAATTGAAAATGGTAGGCAGCATTTATATTAGAAACATCTGTATAAAGCAAAGATATGATCTAATCAGTTTTGTCATTTGCTTCTCTTGGGAGAATAGCCGAAATACAGTCATACCACTATGAGCTGATCCTTTGTGAGATGCAGTTAGGATGGATATGTTGCTGAAACCTGGCAACCCTGTTTTGTAAACCTCGTACTCAGTCCATTCCAGCGCTGCAAGAAAATTGCCTAAATTAAGCATAAGTATCCCGTAATTATACACTGTTATCACTAAACTGTTAGGTTTATCGAGGTAGTATCGTATCAGTAACATCATATTGTGTATGGAATCGTATTTAGAGAAAAAAAACATATCATCGCATTTCTATTCATTTCAAAGTCATTTTGTTGTTGTGCATTGTGGGATCCTATTCCTGAAGCGCACACCACCCAAGTGTCACTATCTAACATTAAGCTCTCTGCCAAGCTTTCTAAACAAAAATTGACCTTTAATTGACATGTGATGAGGGTAGAACGACTACAGAAAGGCCACATCTATACCAAAATAGAATTTTCCATTCTCCAAAGAGGGGGCAAATACTTAAATAATCCAAGTGTGTGTGTGTGTATGTGTGTGTGTTTATATCCCATATCTTATATTTTAACTCTGCACATTCTCCTGTCTGATATCTGCACTGATCTAATCCCAACCCTGATTATATGAGAAATCCTGCGTCTGATTATCTGATCTATAACCGTGCTGGTGTACACACAGTTCCCGGGTCCCGGTATGTTCCTGGACTTCCCTGGATGTTCCCTGTCATCCCTGTAATGTGTTGCGGAGTACTCTGGTGTAGAATAAACATCAGAATCTCTTCATCATTTTAGAAGTGAGCCATATTTAGCTTCGTTTCCCAGCCTCATGTTGGTTTAAACTCTTAAAGTTCGCCTCCCTGGCCACGTCGCCTTGTCCCCAAGTGTATTTCATATCATTTTTAAGCATCAGATCATCAAGCAATATGGAAACACAATGTACCACTAGAAATCTTAAAATTACTCAGGACTTGAATTTTCTTGAAATATTCCCAGTAGAATATTTGATTTTATATATAATAAAAGTACAATAGGATGGGAATCTCCAGGAACCAACCGACATGATATTATCATGATTCCTCTGTGCGATTCAATCTGTATCGCGATTCAGACTATCTGAACTTCCGTCGTCATTCTTTCGTCGAGGCTTTAAAATGATCCGAGATGTTCGACTGATAAATATTTGATTTCAGCGTCAGATGGACGTCACAGAACGTTGGGCATGAATAAGTTCCACAGCGGTAATAACGTGTCACGGTGTGTAGCTCAGAGAGGCGCTTCATCCTACACCGCCGCTCGTCTTCCAGACGCGACTTACTGTACACACGTCTGGGTGAGTGATGAATCTGCTGCGCTCTACGCAAGGTATTTAGTTAAAGCGCTAGGACTTGCACTTTCTGTCCACTAAAACTTAATCCCTGTTTAATCAAGCGCTCTGACAGCGCGGTTCAACATCCTCCTAAAATACACTGCGCTTAGATCATCTCCTCCATGGTGGAGAACGCTTTCCTGACCTTACTTGTGCATGGTTTTGTTACTAATCTAAATAAAGGTGTGAGCGTCAGGTAGAGCGTGCTTTAATCAAAATGTTTTGTTCATTCAAATCATGTTAATTGAAATGATGATAAAATCGGCACACATGAATATGATGTCAATGAAATTCTTACCAGTTCTTGGTATACTGCCTTACTCACATGCATTCATCTACTAAAAAATACCTGTTGGACATGAAATGTTTCAGTGTCCTCACAAATCACTTACGTGGTACATTTGATTCCGCCACGAATGATCAGAAACTCGTGCTAAACCTGGTACAGAACCTGGTACAGAACCTGGTACAGAACCTGGTACGGAGAACCGCTGATCTGACGATTTGGTATGAATTATCAAGACTTTTCAGGAACTGCCCTGATTTCCTCAAAAGCCCAACGATTTTTACTCATGGATGTATGAAGGCAACCCATTCTCAGAGTTTTTCCTTCCTGTCCTGTCAGTTCAGCCCTTTCACAGAAACCTGCATCCCTGTTTCTTACACCAACTTATAAACAGTCTTAACAGCATTCGGCAGACGCCCTTATACAGAGCAACTTACATTCCTTTTTTATCTTATTATTCATCTGAGCAGTTGAGGGTTAAGGGCCGTGTTCAAGGGCCCAACAGGGGCATCTTGGTGGTGCTGGGGTTTGAACCTGGGACCTTCTGATCAGAAGTCCAACTGTGGGCTGAACTTTACTCACTTCATCCCCTCTGATTAAGTGCACTACACTGTTTTTGTCAATAGTGTTACCTCCTTATGTATGTAGAGTAACACAAGTCTGACCTGAACTACCCACTTAAAAAAGCTAAATATGGAGCTCAGAAAGTGTGTGAACATCATCCTGAATACAAGAAACTTTTTCGCGATGTGACTTTTTGCATTTATTAAAAAGTGAACTTGTTTACGGTCTGATTTGGGTAGAGGAGATGCCTCTGTTAGACGACTTAATTAACAAGGTTATAAGTCGAACAACTTGAGAGTTGACATCGAACACGCATTAGGAGCTGAACTGAGAAACCCCCAGGAACGGGGAGCAGGTGTAGACGCCGCTGAAACCGGCACACGTGACGAGGCGTGGACTTGGATTAATCACATAAATCTGAGATAACTTAATCTGACTGTTTTAATCTCTCATGTCGGTTAAGGATGAGGTGCGATTTAAAGTCACAGAAAGATTGCAGTAGTGAAGCAGTATTTGGACAGGATTAGTTTCCCATGTGGAGGTGTGGGGGTGTGGGGGTGTGGGGGTGTGTCACCTCATTATTCCTGGGGTATCTCTGAGGTTTTATACACGTGAAAAGGTTTTTTTGAACCTATAAAAATAAATATTTATCCCATCCTGGGAAATATTTCGAGGTTTTAAGTCAAGATGAGAGGTTCAAACGGCAGAACTGTAAAATATAGATGATGTATCTGAGAAACGGTTTCTCGTGAGGTTTTATTTAAGTCGTCACGTAAGGGTCACGTGACCTAGTAATGATCAAGCCTGGCCACGCCCCCTGCAATAAGCACCTAGAATAAAAGCCTAATCCTCTCCGAGGAGCCGAACTTGACATTGAGTTACACGCCAGTGTGTGTGTGTGTGTGTGTGTGTGTGTGTGTGTGTGGCCTTGTGAACCCAGACACACAAGATAAATCAATATGTACTTCACTGTGTTCAGGGACTATTCAGCACTGCTTTGTTTGGAGAAGTGTGTGTGTGTGTGTGTGTGTGTGTGTGAGTGAAGGTTGGTTATAGACAAATGGGCAAGGCAGCGAGACACGGTCAAGGTCCTGCAGCCTTTAGCTGAGCTCTTTAATATCTGACAGACAGCTAAGATAAGGACTGACTCAGCTAAAACACACACACACACACACACACACACATAGACACACACACACACACACACACCCATGCATGCATGCAATCCATTCAGTGCTGAGTGAGATGACATTGTCAAGGCCAGAATGAAGATAAACAGAGGGTGTGGACAGAAGGGGAACACACACACACACACACACACACACACACACACACTGACATCTTTATCTCACTTCGTCACACCCTGTTACAATCAATCTCTCTTGAATAATCGATGAGATAATGTCTGTGATAAGACGGGCGGTTACTACGTGACTCTAGTACCAGGCGGAGCTTCTTTCCTCCATCTTCGTCATCTTTAAACAGGACGGTCTACACACACATACGTCTTCTTCACTTGTCCTGATGGACACGTAGAACCCTGACAGCAAAACGGTTCTCGATCAGGAACATCAAACCCTTTAAGAAAGGCTAAGAACGCTTAATTATCCAACACACACTTAACGAACCACATGTTTCTGAAAATGATCCAAATTATTGTTAATTACGCAGGTTATATAGCACGGGTTATTCTTTACAGGTTGATGTGATAATAAAGGGTTCTCAGTACTTGTATAACGTAGGATTGATCTGCTTTTAGTGTTTAGGAGCTCTTCAGGAGCGCTGCAAGTTTACTCAGTGACTAAAACAATCGAAAAAGCCCAACAGAAGAATAAATCTCGTTCACTCACTCGTTCTCTACAGCCCTTACTGTGTTCAGGGTGGCGGGGTGTCTGGGGAACTATACCAGGGGACTCACGGCACTAGGTGCCAGACCATCGTAGGGCACAATTCGGAAGCACCAATCAGCCTAATCTGTATGTATTTGGACTGTAAGAAGCTAACCGGAGTATCCGGAGGAAACCCACTAAATCCACGTACCCAGTCCCGAGGTGGAAATCGTACCCTCAACCCTGGAGGTTTTGGAGGGCCACAGGGATAACCACTACTCCACCATGCGGCCTAAGAATAAAACTGATAATTATACCTTATACCTTTTTCTATACACTTTTCTCATTTATTTCCATCATTTTATTTGTAACTCCGTAAAGCTGCATTGTGACAGTGAGTGTTGTTAAAAGTGCTATATAAATAAAATGGAATTGAATTGAATTGAATAAAACACACATTTAAACACTAGAAATAGAACATGAAAGCAGAAAAACATGAAATATATTAAAAGATAAATACAGTGGAATCTCGGATTACGAGCATGTTTTGTTCCGGAAGCGGCTCGTATTCCAAAACACTCGTAAACCAAATGTAATTTTCCCATAAGAAATAATGGAAACTCAAAT
>JAQKPX010000020.1:18967552-18978790 GCA_030068255.1 Clarias angolensis
TATTTTTACTGGGATTAGTTCATATTTTCACTTTGGCTGAAATAACAGCGCTGAAGTGGTATAAGTGAATTTTAACATGCTGGAGTCGTTTTAAGACAAAACTTAGTGGTGGGTTTCTCGCCTGCCATGTGGACGGCCTGAGTGCGCTTCCCACAAAACACCCAAACCCCAGGGTTGCGTCAGGAAGGCCATCCGGAGTAAAACTCGTGCCAAGTTGTGTGTGTGGATCACAAAGACCAACAACTTCCTCAATACGCTATTATAGTTTACAACTTTACGAACTTGTAATTACCCACTAATTAATCTGTTAAAACACACAAATAACACAATCATGAGGTAAATAATCTTTTAAATCGTAATTGTTTTACTTTACTTGTCTACATGTGCATTTTATGCGAGAGATTGTACGACAGAATTCATGCTGAATTAAACAATGTTAGGTTTTAGGATGAATTGAAAGAAAAATAAATATTTCTTGACGCGCCCGCCGCTTACCGACCCGGCGCCTGAAACGGACAAACACACATGACCACATTTAAGCCATTGGCCAGGTTCCCTGTGTCCTGTACAGGAAAACGACCAGCCATTAGCATGTAAGTCATAGAGAGACAGACGACAGGAAACACATTAGCGTTTTCCGGTTAGACAAAACGTTTCCACCGGACATGAGCTATTTGTACGTATATTCGTCTGGACACGGCCTACGGGAAGTGTTACCATATAAGGAATCAGGAAACACCATGAGGAAGTTGTTTTATGTACACGGAGGCATGGGAAAGATCACATCACATCACAAAACACGTGTTTAGTAAAGTGGAGCTTAAATACCAGCTTCTTCTTCTTCTGTGCTTATGGTTCCCATATTCTTATTGGTCAGAAGGTGTTGATCAGGTTTCTCTTCCAGCAGCTACGACGGTAGCGACCACAGGTCCATATTAACATTGTTTCTATGGTAACCGCTGGTTTGAGGGGACGATACCGCAGACGGCCCACGAAGGTGTTTGAAAAACGAGTGTCATGTTCATGTGATGTGAGGTTTAAATTAGGGAGGTGTTTATGTAACTGGTATGGAAGGAGTCTCCAGTGTTAGTGTGGTACAACAGTTAGAAGTAAAGTGTTTCATGATCTTCAGGACACAGGAGTGTACACTTCTTTGAGTTTTTTTTCTTATTAACATCAAGAGATCAAGGGGCGAAAAAAGAGGCTTTGGAGGAGAAGAGTGTTTATAGCCCGGGTCAGGGGTAGTTTGGTGATTAAGGCACTGGACTACAGCCCAGAAGGTCCCAGGTTCGAGCCCCACTGAGTCGCCCCTGTTGGGCCCTTAACCCTCAACTGCACAGATGTATAATGTGATAAACTCTGGCCAAATACTGAAATGTAAATGTTTATAGCTGCTGTAGTGTAAGTGAAAAGTGGAACAAACAAAAAAATACATGTTGAACAAACTACACAGAAAATTAAAATTTTTCATTATTTGTGCTTTTTTATTAAAAATGTTATAAAAAAAATGCTACAATGCACATATAAAATGTTTTTTATGCTCTACTCTAGATTGATATCATACTTAAAAATGAAACCCACGTAAAGCAGAGAGGAATAACATCCACTCGATTTAACGTACTGTAATCATTATTCTTTTTCCCCCCCAGAATTGAGGCCTGAATCCAAGTGTGTGTAACAGGAAGACAACCGCTGAATGTCCCCGTCCTCTCTCTAATACAAAGTTGAAGTCAATACTGTACTTTAAAATGTGCTCGAACACTCTGTGCATAGGAAGTGCATCGCGACACTCAATGCATAGGATCAGAGAGAAGTGTTCCTGTGTAGCTCGTGGCGAGACCGCGCTTAGACAGCAGGCTGCAAAACACAACGCGGGTCAGGACTTATTAACCTGATCAGAGACTTTATGATGAGAATAAAGCTACGACCGGATGATCTTATCTGTAGATGAGGATCAAAAACTAGCGGACCTGTTCTTCGCACACATCAAAGGCTTTCAGATTTCAAAACTGAAATGAAGTACTGGATTAGGGGTCCGGGGCGGGTCACGCCCGTGAAGTCTCTTCTGCCCTGAGCTTGACCAATAGCCAACACTCGACATGTAAAGTTTACAACAAATAAATAAAAATAAATTAAAAGTCACTATATAGAATGGGACGTCCCCATTATTCTTCATTTGTCGATAAAACAAATATAAGAACACTATGACTTCTAATATAAAAAAAAAAAAAAAAAAAAAAACCACAGGCTGACGGTTTGCCCAGATACTGATGGGAAACAAAATAATGACATAAAATACCTGGTGCCAAAATGCACCTAAACAAGTGTGCTACAATAAAAATAAAAAATAATAATTAAGTCGTGCATCGCTCTATCCTTACTGCCGTCTCTCAATCCTGAAAGGAATAAGAAAAAAAAAGAAAAAGAAAAAATAGCGGTATAGCATGACATCAATAACCGATCTGCGATAACGGTGGAACCCGAGTGCGCTGTAACAGTTAGCAAGCAGAATCTGTTGTAAAAAATATATATTCATCATTTTACAGTTTCATCTTTATGAAAATATCTTTTTTTTTCTTTTCAGTCTTGTATACATCTGGTTCTGCTCTCCATCCTGTCCTGTAGTGTTAATGGACGCAAGAAGGAAATAAATACATATTTTAAAAAAAGAAAGAAAAAGGGGGCAGACAAATAGAAAAGGTACGGCAATAAGATAACTGGTCAGCTGATAAAATCAAGGCCATTCTTTTAGAAGACACACACACACACACACACACTCCTTTCCCTGAAAGGACTGCAGAATCAACTTCCACAACAGGTACAAAAAAATGAAAACAAAAAAAAAAAAAAAAAAAACAGACAAGCGTACTAGTCTCCAAGCCGACTCTGGTCTAAGAGCCGACGATGATCTCCATGATGTGGTCCAGTTCGTTAAGATCAGAGCGGCAGTTTGACGGCGAGTTTATAGACGTGGGCGTGTGAGACGGACTCAAACTGTCCAGCAGGTCGTACGGACCCATCTTGGGCGCCGTGCTCTGAATGCCCGTGAGCATGGTGTCCAGGTCGTAATACGACGTGTCCACGTCCGAGAACAACTCCTCGAGAGCCGAGTCCGGGCCCGAGGCGCCGTTCTTGATCTCGAACGTCCCGAAAACTTGCCCCATGGACTTCGGGTCCTGTCTGGAGGAACTTTCTTGTTCGTCCTCATCATCCTCGTCTTCGTCCTCCTCCTCCTCCTCGTCGTCATCGTCGTCTCCGGGACCGAGCCTGGAGCTTTCCCGCGAGTCCTCGGACGTGTCCCAGCAACGACTCGAGGTCTCCGAGAGACACACGTCAGAGGCGGAATCGTGCACCGTGACCGAACACAGCGTCTCGTCCGCCACCACCTCCTCCTCACGGCTGATTCCTTCATAGCTGATGACTGAGAAGAGCTTCGGCTCGGACTCCTGCTCTCGCGACCGGCAGAGAACCTCGGTAGCCACCAGGCGCTCCGACGGGCCTTGGGTGCCGCCGCAGAAGGCCTCGGTGACCACCCAGCTCCCATCGTGGGTCATCTCCTCCTGGATCTGACGCACCGTGTTGGCGATGAGAACGGAGCGGCACAGGTTGGGCTCCACCAACATGTGGCAGAGCTGCAGCTTGATGAGGGACATGTCCAGTAAGGACTGGCGCTGCAGACTATACGCGGAGGACACCTTGGCGCCCGCCAGGTTCTCGTCCGTCATCTCATCGTCATCGCTGGGAAACTTGCGCTTGGTGCCTTTGGAGAACATGTCTACCCTGGAGGAGAAAGGAAAACATTTATTAGGAGTCATAATCAAGCGCTCTTAATGATCTATTGAAACCAAAATCAAAGGGGGAAAAAAAACCAATCATGTGGAAAAAAAAGCAGGACAGATTAATGTATTATAAAGGTAGGATGGGAAACAGTAAACTGTCAGATGTTAAGAGGAAGCGAGGGGCTTCAACAAGAAACTATGGATGTTTCAGGAATAAGGATCTTATTGATTAATAATTAATCACCAAATATTAATTTATCAAGTAATAATGTTTGTTTTGCATCATATTTCTCAGTAGCTCACATATCTGTTAACTCGTCTACCAAAAAAAGGGCACACCTACAGTTCAGGTCATGGACATTACAGAGAGACGAGAGCATTACAGTCAACAGAACTGTTTTTACATTTTAAAAAATTCAGTTTATTTTTCTATTCTCACTTTATTGATTCGTCTCACATTTAATGGAATTGTATCACTAGAAAAGTGTAAATAAAAATTAAACTGAGAAAAAAACAAAAACAAATGCTAACTATCAGTTAGGAAAAATATGTGAACCCTAATTGTTACCTATACCGGTACCAGGTGTGGGACTAAAACCGTGTTCTTTAACTCCGACTTCCATACCAACATCCCTACAGCATCTTCCTACAACACAAGTACAGCAAACAAAAACACATACACAAATCATATTGCTGCATCCACACCAAAGACCACTGCCATCCTTACACAGTAAGCATCTTACTGTACAATCAACTCCAGAATTATTGGCACCCTTCAAGAGAATGGACAATAAAAATGATTCTAAAATTAACGTTAACACACAAAACAGCATTACAGAAATCTGGATATAGATACAAGATTAATCTGTAATGAGGAAGCTGGAGGAGAGGAAACAAGTTCTGGGACGACATGAGGAAGAAAAATCATGTTCAGATGAGAACTCATTATCATCAACTGGGTAACACTGGATGGTGCGATTACAGTACTGTGGAAAAGTCTTAGACACATGCACATAAATGCTGTAAAGCAAGGATGTCTTCAAAAACAGAAGGGAAAAAGGATAAAGCAGCATAAGCAGTAATGAATGAAGCAAAATCAGTATTTGGAATGACAACGTTTTTTTTGAGGACAAAGGTAGAATTTGTGCAGTTTTATAAAGAAAGTAGCTGCCAAGTTTTACTAAGCATCATACAAACATTTTTCTTTTTAATTTTAATTTAGTGTTGGTATATTGATTTTTGAAAATCATTAATAAATTTTGTGCTGATTCAATAATAAAGTCTTAAAATAAATCCATAGGAAATTGTACACTAAACCCCCCCCCCCCCCCCCCCCGAAGACTTTTGCACAGAACTCTATAATTTACAGAACACAACTTTCTCTCTAAAAATCATAACCTAAAGAACATTTTAAACTTGGAAATTTTTCATCCTTCAAAGTATAGAAAATTAAACTTTGTAAACTGACCAAATTCCATCCACATGGTAAAAACACTACCTTCTACTGATACTAGTTGAGTGAGGCCTCAATTTAGTTTATATCCGGGTTGGTCAGTTTGGAGATTCAGCTGTTAGAGTTTATTAACTGGGAAATTGGTGTTTAACAAACTGGGAAATTGGTGCAAAAGAAGCTCTTACTAAGAAGAACCCACAAGGTCTTGAACTTTACCAAACCTCAGTGGAGCTTCAACTGGATTCATGATTGTGGTAAAATTAGGTACAAATCAAACATCAAGGACTAACTGTTCAACATTCTAGTGAATAACTGGTGCTTTAGGGATCTTGTAAAGCGTAAGATAAGAAGGAGAATATTAAACCTGATTACCTCTGCCAAGAGGTTATGACTTGCTCATGAATCTTTTATCCTAAAAGGTAAGAATACCCAACTCAATTCCATTTGTATTGTAATTTTAACAACAGACACCGTCGTAAAGCAGCTTCACAGAAATCAAACTCCTGGAGGTAAATTGAAAAATGAATAAATTTTGAGTTTTATAAGTTTACCCCTGATGAGTGAACCCAAGGTGAGGGTGGTGAGGGGGAAACTCCCTGAGAAGACATGAGGAAGAACCTTCAAAGGCGCCGGACTCAAAGGGGAACCCGTCTTCATCTGGGGGATACCGGATAGCGAGACCATGAACACACCCCCTGTGTAATTTTGAAGGTTGAAAGTTCACTTGTAGAACAGGAAATGTGTTTTAGTTAATGTGAAGTCCACTCTGTCTGGGTTTTAAACTGTTCACTGACGGTAAATTGGGTTCCAAACTGTTTTAGTCCTTAAACTATAACAAGCGACTGCGGCCACACACCATCATAGAACTGATAACTAAAAACTAATAACAAATTTAATTCAGTCGTCTCCACGTGCAGACATGTTCAATAAAAACATCCCCACAGCTCAGATCGTTAACCTCAGTGGGTTTTACGAGGTAGATTTTAACCCATTTTTCTGAAAAGTTCAAACTAATCATTCTGGAGTTGAGTGTAAAATAAATTCTCAGGCTGCCAGCAACAGATCACACGTCTCAGTGTTCACTATTACAGGTAATTATCTTATGATTCAGTAATACAGTCTTATCCAGAGTGACTTACATTTATCTCATTACACACATAAGCAGGTGAGGGTTAAAGGTCCTGCTCAAGGGTCCGACACTAACAACATGGTGGTGGTGGGTGCTGGGGTTTGAACCTGTGACCGTCTGATCGGTAGTTCAATGTATTACTCAATATTTCACCCCAGGTTTCACACTGAACCAGGGCTGATTGATTATTTTTTCCTGAATTTTGTAAATGTGTTTTTTTTTGGAATTACAGCTACACAATATGATTTCTGAAACTATGAAACTGCGATTTTAACCTGCAATGTGTAACTATTGAACTTTTGTATTAATTGAGGCCAACAACAAATAATTTAACAAATTATCTTATTAAAATAGCATTTACACCAATACTTATTTATCAACTTGTACAACAACAAACACATACCTAAATTACTGACAAACTCTACATAAATTTCCGACAATTGGTATTTTACCTTTGATAAATTCCAGACTTTTACGGTTACATAATTGCACAGGTCCATATTGCGATTTCGATATTAAAGTGATTAACTGTGGAAATCTAACGACCCACAATGCTGTAGGAAACAAGAGGCAAGATTCTTCTCTTGTCACATTAACGCTGGGTCGAACAACCACTTATACCACAGCGCAGTTCGAGTCTTGATTCTGATTGGTCGGAACTGGGTTGATTAGTTTTCCAGTGGTAAATTACACATTCATATTAACGTGTTTGCTCAAATACACCATCGTTGCCATAGTAATGTATGAAGAAACATATTAAGATTAAAATATGTGTGTTATAGTTGATACAGTGAAGTTCTCTGATGTTTATGTAACATGTACGGAAGGAGTCTCCAGTGTCAGAGGTAAAGCTGTAAATGAACAAGTTTTCAGACACCTTTAGTAAATAATACAACTTGGTGAGGGCATGACGGTACAATGTATGTTACAAAAGAAACTGAGGTGTTTCATTAAATATACATACAAATTATTTAAATAAATTTTTAAAAATGCAATGCTGTGGTATAAGGAGAGGAATAAAACACTTTCGGGCATGCTGTTACAGGAAAACGATCATCTCCAGGGTTGTATCGTTAACTCCATCACCCCATCCTTGATTATTTTACTACAGAAACACCACACACACACACACACACACACACACACACACACAAGTGTTTTATTCCGTACATTATAAACGTACATCAGGGAATTGTTTAGTATTTTACAGAAACACAAACCAAGTCTACTCATCTCAGTCATTTCATGTTAAGACTGGTGACTTAACATCATGAAAATGATCTGATTGACCTTTAATCACACAGACACCCACACACACGTACACACACCACAGACGCACTAACACACACCACAGGTCTAAGCCATAAGACCACACGTTATCCAGATAGACTGGAGAGGGGGGAGGGGAGGGGTTAGGATGAGAGGGAGAGGGCACAGGGTAGGGGTGGGGAGGTGGGGATGAAGGGGGCGTGTCGCCTACCTGAAGCACGAGTGACATCCCGGCACTGTAGAGACACAGACCAGAGCAGAGCGCAAGCTGACAGACGGCACAATCACCGAATCGCCGCAAAAACTAAAATCAACCTAGATAAATAAAAACTAGGCATGAACTACACACTACACAAACACACACCTCATTTTAATACAAACTCAAGTTAGGTTAGAGCTTCATTATTAAGGGGGCGTGGCCACGTGCGTAAATGTGGTCTGTTTTATCCATTTACACTTGTTGCTTTGTTGGAAAGAGCGAGTGCTTCCATTACAATAAACAAAGTACAAAACTCTTTTCTCACAAGTTATAATGCAAACTTCACCACATGTATCATACAAGCTTGCAGTGTTATTATATATTAACCTTGTCACTCTACTGCCCATAATCCATTATATGACCAAAAGTATACGGACACCTGATCATCACACCCATATGCCCTTGCTGAACGTCCCGTACCAGATTTATTACTGTTATAATCTACTCTAGTCTTCTGTAAAGACTTTGCACTTTATGTCAGAGCATTTCTGTGTGGATTTGTGGCGTCTAAGTTCTGTAGCGCGCTTCCAACCTTGCGAGAAAAACAACATATAGGTGTGATGACCAGGAGTGCACATACTTTTTGCCTTTACGTGTATATAAGGTAATAATCACATTACCCACCGAAATATATAATACTAATTACATCAGGACGTGGTTTTGTTTAGACATAGCAGTTAAAAAATGTATCAATTTACAGACACACTGCTGGCTTTATCAATCTACTAAACTTACACATTTAGGACACGTCTATGTTAACGTTCTCTACAGCATCATTCTGATACACCAATGATCATAACAGAGAGCGCCAGAGTATGGAAATCACACACAAACAATATAAATATAATCACATTTACTGCAGTACAATAAGGTAAAAGAATTCAGTCTCATCACAATTGGTTGGCTTTACACTCTATGTGAAACGCGAGCCAATCATAGAGCAGGAAGGCGGGACTTAAACTGTTTTTTTAATTTATTTTTTAGCTCGCATTCTAACATGGATATTCATTCACTAATAAACCTGCGTCTGTCTAAGAGCGTTTTCAGATTAGTCACATTTGATTTGTACTGTACTCAGCGTTCTCGGTTACACTTGAGTATACACACACTCTCCAATACAGCACAGATACGGCAGTATGCGTCCACCATTAAGCACAAGAGATGAGAATGACAAAGTTATCCTTTGCTCTACGCCTAATATTATTGATATTTTTTTGGTAAAAAATGTACCCAAGTGAGACTGGAGCGCGCTACGCGTAAACAGATATTTCACCACTGAGGAGACAGACGGCACTGATGATGTCGTGTCTAAACAGCGATCTTCGCCCGTGCGCACGTACGATCGGCCCGAACCCCTCCTGAGTCCACTTAAAGAGGCGGCCTCGAGAACGATACAGCGGACTCAGGCACGGTTCCAGAGTGCGGAACGACTGTGTTCACACTGATCAATATGAACCAGACTTTGGGGTCGAGTGTTCTCGGAAAGAAACTAATGTGAACACAACCTAAAACACCTTTATGTATGATTTCACTTTATTGTCAAATAAGACAGTCGGTCTTATTAAAGATGTCGGTTTTACATCAGCAGATCAGAAACGTGTGCTTTAACCTGTAAATGTTACTAACTCGACCTCTGTGAGATCACGACTGACTCTGACAGAATAAACACGTGTTTTTCAGATGTGAACCTGAAACATCTAAAGGACATGTGATTCACGTGAAGGAGGGACGTGTCTGAACAGGGTTTTGGATTACACATCATTTCAGTACGGTTTCGCGTCTCAGGATCTTTAATTCCGGTTCTGAACTGAACACATCGTCATATCATCATCATACTGCTGTGAGACATAAAGAAATACAAAATGTACCACTTTATACACATCATTTACCACAGTTTATTCATGGTATTTACTCTGAGTACCGATAAGATCTCTATCTCACTATAGTAACATTAAATGTCAGGAGATATCATTAGATATTTGACATTTCATTAGCTCTTGTAAATGTCTCTCCCCTCAGCCCGCTGAACTAGCAGGGGGAATTCTCCGGAGTGACGTCACCGCTAAAATATAACCCAGGTCACGCCCACACTACTTCCGGTATGTACCCCTCCCCCACTTCCGCTCTGACGTGGCCGGTAAGCGGGCTAAGCTAGCGGTCTAAAAAATAAATAAATGTAAAAACAAAAAAATGCGGAATATAGTTCGACAGTGCGCACAAGCAGCGAGTGATATTTATATTTGTAATAATAAAAAATAGATATATCTGGAAAGCGTTTAGAGTGTGAATTTAATGTGTGAAAACGACAAAGATGGGCGCCATGTTGGATTGTTCACGCCAGCGCTCGTATTTCAGATTATTTTTTATAACGACACGCGAATAAAACTGGAGATGTTACGGGTATTAATTATAAACGCGTGCCGATTTGATAAAACGGACTTTAATCGCCGTCACGTGCAGGAGCGCGCGCATTAAACGCGCAGACCGGTTTTTTTTTTTTTTTAACTTGAACGTACGGCGCGCGCGCACTTCCGCAAACACGCTCGCGCGGTCCGGTTAAAAAAAAAAAAAAAACACGGCGTCCCGCGCGCGCTTGGGTCTTTAAAAAAAGAAAGGAAGAGAAACGGATTGCACGTGCGGAAACCCGAGCGCGGCGCGTGAGCTTTGCACGAGAGAGAGAGAGTGCTGAGCGTTACCTGGTGTGAGCTGAGAGTCCCGGCTGAGCGGCATGCGCGGCTCGGAGTGCGGCTCTGTGTTACTGCTGCAGCTCCACTCGGCCACTCCGGGGTAGTGAAGGAGGGAGGGAGAGAGAGAGAGAGCATCCGGCACACAGGCAGGGCTGATGAGTGAGAGAGAGAGAGAGAGAGAGAGAGAGAGAGAGAGAGGGGAGGGGGGGCGGAAACTTTCAGCTGCATGGACAGAAGGCCATCCGAGCATCTGCACAAACCCCTGGTACCCCTGTGTAACACAAAGCACCCCCAGGGGGATGGGGTACTGGGGTAGAGTGGGGTGGGGAGCCCTTTCCTACCTGACTCCTCTTTAAACTCAAATCAAAATGGTGCAAGTAGTGTGTCCCCTGTCCCCATCCATGTCCCTCAGGGGCCAATGAAGAGACAAATATATATAAATATATATAAATATATATGCACACTAGTGATGCGCGGGTCGGGTATTTTTCCAACCCCCGGGTCCCACTTTTATGAAATTATTTGGCCCGCCCCAGCCCTCCCCGCACCACTGTATCTATTTTTACAACCCGCACCACCCCGCCCCGCGACCATTAAATTATGTAAATTCCCGACCTCAATTTCTCCCGCACCTCGTCTTCCATCTTCACTTTTATTTCTTT
>JAQKPX010000020.1:19677612-19691756 GCA_030068255.1 Clarias angolensis
CACACACACACACACACACACACACGCACACACACACATTTCAGTCTATCTGTCTGTCTTTCTCTCTTTGTCTTTCTTTCTTTCTTTAGTTCTCTCTCTCTCTCTCTCTCTCTCTCTTTTTCTCTCTCAGCCTGTAAAAGGTTATGAAAATGTCTGTTTTTTTTCCTTATAATAATAACAGTTTCACATCATCACATCATATGAAGATATAAAGTACAGTACAGTACAGTACAGTACAGTAGTACCTCAGCATTCAAATTGTGAATTTTATAAACTTTTGCAAGAAATTTGTCTCGTCATACGAAGCATTTTTCTGCATATGAGCGACTGAACCGATCGCATGTAGAAGACGCAGCACCGCGAGAGCCAGGAATGTTATCAGGGACGGTAGTAAGAAGAAAACTGAGTCGCTTTCAGTTTGGTTTTTAAAGCAGTCGGTGCCGAGAGGAATCATAAATTAATGTTAAATGAGGTTTAATGTCTATTCATTTCATATTTTACTTTATTTACACGTCTTTTCTAAATGTTTTGATTGTTTTTATGTGCAGAAATATGATTATATTGTTGGAAATTGGTAATATTGCTAATAATATATAATGGATATAAATATAATAACAGATTATCTGCATTTACATTATTTCCTGTGGGAAAATGCGTTTCACCTTAAGAACTTAAGTGGATTTAATTCTTATGCTGAGGTCGTACTGTAATGTTTTCTTTTTCTTAAATTTTTAATATTGGGCAAAATATTTTTTTTGTTGTATTGCTGTGTGTCTTCTGGCACAGTTTCAAAATTATTGGCACCTTGTTACAGATGGGTGTAAAGTTAAAAAAAGGAAGGAATTAGCGCCACCTGCTGGTGAGATGTTACACAAACTGTAAAACCGTATAAAAGTGTGTGTTGTTTTTCCCTGATGTTTTACTGTGATGGTGATGGCAGCATGTGATTATGTGGGTGAGAGAGTGGCCTCGCTGTTCGGCATCACATCAGCCAAATATCAGTACGCCATCGACGAGTACAACAGGAACAACAAGCAGGTAGGACTGGTGTAGGTGAACTGCTGCTCTGGTCTGTTTCATTCATCTCTCCTCAATTAGGTTTTGTTTCACTCTCTCTCTTTATTAGAAGGAGGATGAAGTTGGTGATTCTCTGGGCTCAGATGAGGCGGAGTCACACTTTGAGGAGAATCAAAAGGAGGAGATCCAGGAGCAGAACGCTGACAAGACTAAAGCTGATGAAACTGTGAACCTGGATGCTGAGACTCCTCCTGAACCTGAGAACCTGGACGCTGAGGCTCCTCCTGAACCTGAGAACCTGGACGCTGAGGCTCCTCCTGAACCTGAGAACCTGGACGCTGAGGCTCCTCTTGAACCCGAGAACCTGGACGCTGAGACTCCTCCTGAACCTGAGAACCTGGACGCTGAGACTCCTCCTGAACCTGAGAACCTGGACGCTGAGACTCCTCCAGAACCTGAGAACCTGGACGCTGAACCTGAACCCGAGAGCGTCAGTGTTCCTGTTCCTTTACAGAGCGTTTAGGCGACTCCGGTTCCAGCACAGATGTTCCTTCTTAACATCTTCTTAACATGTTTTAATAGTGTGTGTGTGTGTGTGTGTGTGTGTGTGTGTGTGTGTGTGTGTGTGTGTGTGAGTGTGTGTGCGTTACATTGCTTTAACCTCGTCATGGACCGAATGTAAACGCTTCAATCTTTTTTATACCATTTTGCACTGATTTACTGAAATACTGAAGTACTGAGTTATTTATATTTATAATTCTGTTATTTAATAAACCTTCAGAATTTATTTTTAAATCATTTGTAAAACTCCGGAAGCCTTAATCACATCCACTAAAGTGTCTGTTTGTATTTGTAACATATTTATTATTAAATATTTGTTTATGATATACTATAAATTATTATATTTCAGTAGAGTTTTACATGTTTTTTTATGTTTAATACTGGAATAAATCTTTAATATTGGGCAAAATATACTTTTTTTGTATTATTCAATAATGTGACTCGAATTGCTGTAAATTGACTCTCTCTCTCTCTGTAAATCTGTAAGAGTTTCAAAATTATTGGCACCTTGTTAAAGCTAGGTGTAAAGTTTAAAAAAGGAAGGAATTAGTGTAATTAGTGTCTCAGACTGAAAGTGAGAAATCTAACTTCTTTTTTTCTAAATTATTGCCACTCCAAGAAAGTTTAATTTTTGTTTCACAATTTTTTCATCTTTAATTACTTACTTTTTTGTCTTCTTTCTTTCTGTCATTGTTTGTTCTACACCTAGCGATATGACACATTCCTGCTGGTTAAGTGGAATTTATTAGAGCTCTTGTCTCTCTCTCTCTCTCTCTCTCTCTCTCTCTCTCTATCTCTCTATGAAATGGTGGTCATGTCCATTATTAAAATGTCATTAGCTTCCCCTCAGTCCTGCTTGTATCCTGGAATTCAGCAGAGTAAAGCGATGGAGGATGGAGGATGGTGGTGCTGCAGAGAGATGCTTCATCTACTGTATGCAGCCACGCCTACTGAGAACAAGCACGTCCTTCAGGCCTGATACAATAGAGCATTGAGCTGGTGATGAACCGCTTCAACTCACATCTCATGTACAAAAACTTTGACCAGATTGATTGGATAAATGATTAAACAATTCACAATATCATCATTAAATATTATACTGTTCTTCAACATTAATATTAGAGGTTCAATGCAGGCTGATTCACTCGAAAGAGGCCCCAAATATTCTGTAATAACTCTCACTATGATGAAGCAAAATCTGAACAACAAAAAAAAAAATATATATATATATATAGGCTACTGTATATCCTAGGTACCTTGATGTCTGTGCAATCGACTGCAATAATGACTGTAACAGTTTATACATGAGGTGTTCTCTAAAGGTGCACAAGTGCACAGGTCACTTTTTAGTCACTTTACAAACAGATGGGTCTCTAATGTGTTTGCACAAATAAAAATGTCCTTTTCCAGTGTTATATTGGCCCTGGTTTAAAAAAAAAAAAAAAAAAGCCCATCTAATGCGACCTCATATTAGAAAAGCCCCTCCCCCAGTTTGTTGCTTAGCTCTGCTGATCACTGGATGGGTGTGGCTCAGCTGTGGCTCATTTACATAAACACTGAAATGCCATGTTTGGATGAGGAGTGAAGCAGATTAAAGTTTGAGGTATAAAAAATGCACCATCTGAGAGGTGTTTCAGTTGGAGAATTAACACACACACACACACTTTGGAGGAGCTCTGAGATATGTGTCATTCATTCATTCATCGTCTATACTGTTTATCCTGTTATAGGGTCGCAGTACCTGAAGTCTATCCCGGGAGACTTTGGGAACAAGGAATAGTACACCCTGAACATGATGCCAATCTATTGCAGAGTGCGCTCACACACTTTGGGAACAGCAATTAACCTAATCTGCATGTCTTTAGACTGTGGGAGCAAACCGGAGAACCTGCAGGAAACCCACCAAGTATGGGGAGAACATGCAAACTCCATGCACACACACACACAGACCCAAGGCGGGAATCGAACCTGGACCCTGGAGGTGCAAGGCGACAGTGCTAACCACTACGCCACTGTGCTGACCTGACCTGTGTTAACCTTTTTTTTAAAATAAAGTTAAATATGTGACCTTGAGGAACAAATTCTATAAAATATAAAATATGTATGAAGGAGTCTCCAGTGTCAGAGATAAACATGAGGAGTTTACACTTTATGTTTTCTCTGTAATAAGACAATCTATGTTATTTTGTCATATTATATCAACAGACCGGTGAGGGAAGGACTGTTTACAGCTGCTATAATGTACAGCAATAACCTGTCTAATGAACTATTAAATGTTTTATTATAACTATAAGCAGATATAAATTATAAAATCAAAAGAGCAAATCTGCTTGGTGGTAGAGGTGACATCACACACACACACACACACCCCTCTCTCTCGCTATCAGTTACAGTAACACTAGTGATTCTGGGGTATTTGTGAGCTGGTGTATGTGGAAGAGGGTGAATAACGCTTATCTGTAAGTGTATTGTCCTGTAATGAAGCACAAAAAACATAATTAGATTGACACACTTCACCTGTTTCAGAGAAGGAAACCTTCGTCAGATGACCAAATTACAGTGAAATTCTAGAAGCTATAAACAGCAACTGTTATGTAATGAGACACAGCCACAGGCGAGAAAAACCCAAACTATTGAATAAAACCAGGAAATGTGTTAACAAGGAATAGAATCATGTACAGGAATTATATAACTGGACTTTTCATGGAACCCCGGTGATGGGTGTGGACCTTCATGGGCGTAACCTGATTAGATTCCACAGTACTTGAGGATTCTGGGAAGGTGGAGATGAAGGAGAACCGGTTGTGTGGATTTCAAATGAACATGTTACTGTTGCTTCAGTGATGATCACAACAAACACTTAATCCCTCTGAAGAACTCGAGCAGTGTGTTCCGACAAGAATCGAAAATTTCCCAGTTCCCCGGGAATTGCGCACAAATAAATACAGATGTGTTCTTTTAGTTTCACTTTCGGCTTACAATCGTTTTCACTCGATTTAAATGTTTAAAGGTCACTTTCACTATCATTTAAATAACTTTCCCATTTATATTTAGTTCAGGTCAAAGTTATTGTTCCGTTCTCTTTGTAAAGTACCTGGCTGAGTGAAATGAGCGTGATGCGTATGTGTAAAGTAAAAGTTAGTGCACCCCTGATCATATGCTCCTGTCGAACACCCCCCCACACACACACACACATACACACACACACACACACACCACGTTCCCAATTATAACACATCCTACTCTTCTGAGAAGTTCTCCGCTAGATTTTAATCTGTTCATTCAGCTAAAAGAACATTATGAGGCTTCAGTTCCAGTTCATCACAGAGCTGATGGTTCAGTGGTGTTGAGTTAATTCAGGGCTCCGTGCAGGACACTCGAGTTCTTCTGCTCCAGCACACTGTTAACACACCATCAGTGGAAACATGGAGTCGGTGCTAAAAAGTGTCTCATCCAAGATCATATAACAACATTTTACATAATAATTAATTATTCTTATCGCCTGATCGATGCAAATTTTTTTGTAAATATGCAAAACACATTTATATTTTTAGCAGATAAAAAGAACACATTTGCTAAATACAATTTCATGACCTTTTATGTTTAATGTCTGTAACTTTTTTTAATTCAAATCTTTCAACGATCTTAACTGTCATTCAGATGAAACTTGGCCGATTTAGATTTCACATGAAAAGACAAAAACCTGAAAAAGTGTATTATTCTAAAATGTAAAATTGTTAAGATATTGCAACATTAATGTGACATGGTTACGGACACTACAGATTTTCTCGCTTTTTAAGTTTTACCAAAAACCAATTTGAGCAACAATTTTTACAGGTCAGATGCTTCTAGAAGCTTAACACCAATTTTAGTATCAATACTCATAAAGAAATATGAATACACTTTTTTTTAATTTTGGGGGCTCATAGAAAATATTTAAAATTTCTTTAGAGAAGTGAGATTGGTCTTTTCCATGTTACATAAACTTCAGAAGAAGCTTCACACATGGCTTCATTCAGAAGAATATGGCTGACACATCTTCTGTATTATATGTATAACATAAAAAATCAGCACCAATACTGTGTTTAGGCTGAATGTCTTCATGTGTGTAAGGAAAAACATATCAAGAGAATCCTCAGTTTTTCCTACTCAGCAAGAAAGGATATAAGTTTACACCAATCCGTGCAAACACTTTTCATCCTAACCCTCCTCCTGAGTTGTGTTCCACTCATACCTGTGAAATCAAACTGCAGGTCAACACAATTATCCTGTAGTTCATTTATGATCCAGTAGGTGGCAGTGCAGCCACTATATGTACAGTAGATTGCCATTATTGCACAATTTTCTAATGAAATGTGTTTATGTGTTGACTTTGTTTGAGTAACCTGATAATCGGTAATAATCGGTGCTCCTGTGTGTCCTGTAAACTCCAGCGTGTCCTGTCTGAAGATCCACAGGAAAAATCCAGAAATAGCGAAGCGTCATCTTACTGTAGGTCAACACTGACCTCATGCTGTCACGTGTACAGAACACCGCTGCTCCAGCAATTACATCTAACAATAGACACCTGTTTCCCTTCACCACATTCTCACATTTCACTTAACAATCGCGTAGAAATTTAAAATAGTCCTGGGCTAAAAAAAGAGAAATGCGGCCGAGAAGGGTTTTATTTAATTTTGTATGTTTTTAAAATTTTTTACGACAAATGCAACAATTCAATATTACATCAAAGTACGTTAAGAAGTCATGAATCCTAAAAATTAAGTGCAGGATTAGAGTGAAGTCCAGCCGATAATCCGACCTGAAAAACTGTAAAGTCAATGTGATCTACCTAAAGGTTAACTGCAAACCCAATTATATAAGAATTTATACCAATTTTGAATAAAATTTCCTTATAAAACAATACAAATTTATTTATACAGTATTTCTTCCATAACTTTAGCTAGCATGCTTGTTTAGCATATATTAACCCGAAAACATGCTATAGTTCCTGGTTCCTGAATAACGTCTACAAAAGCATAAATTTAAAAGGTTTAACGTTAATTTCGGTGTGTATCTTCTAGTCAGACTTTATCAGGACGGAACTCAGACACAGGAGACAGTTTTCAGGTCCGCGTACAACACGCTGGCGTAGCCGTTAATAACCCCACTAGCACAGCCGCTACGCTAAACTCAGCAACCTGTTTACACGTTACTCATATTACATTTAATTTCAAGATAAATTTGCACATAACTCTTGCGGGATGTTCGAGTCAAACCAGGACTTTTGATTGTACAGAATAACAGAACTCAGTCCTGAGAGTAAAAACTCCCTTTATTTCTCTATATAATCTCCTGATACACTAATGCACTTATCACAGTGTTTCACTAGAGCTGGGACACCATCAAGGTAGAAAGTTTAATCAGTACGCCGGAGTCTGTCTGATTCATGTCTGAAACGCCGGCCTCCCAGGAACTCCTTTAATGTCTCGGAGTGAGGTCAGGACTGTGCGGGGGACGGGGCGATAACTTCCAGCTGACTTCCCCTAATGCGCCCACAGACAGATGCGTCTCTTTCGCAAGTCTGCAGCAAAATATCCATCAATTTTCAGAAATAGAATCTTTACATGGAAACGGCTGCAGTGAGCTCAGAGCCACCTCGACCGGGATCGACACTCACAGACGTACGGCCTTGTTTAAAACATTTACACCGTTCAGATGTCTTACTGCGGCTAAGAGTCTCATCACTGTACTGTGCTTGAAGTCTTCTGTAAATCTCAATCACCTTCATTCACCAGAAATTCCATCACACGTCCCGGTTTGACTCGAACGCCCCATGTATACGTGCTGTATTATGTGTTCTGAGATGCTTTTCTGCTCACCGTGCTTGTGAAGAGCAGCAACTTTCGAGAGTTACTGCCTGACCAGGTGTGATATCTCTCATCAGCCCACAGTCTGAGTAAACTGTAGCATGTGTGTGTGTGTGTGTGTGTGTGTGTGTGTGTGGGTGATTGGGTGGGTAAAAATTCCAGAAGATCATCAGTTTGTGATAAACTCAAACCAGCCCATCTGGCACCATCAAGCACAGACAGAGAGATTCACTGAGATCAGAATAATAATAATAATTATTATTATTATTATTTCCTTATTGATGTTTGATGTGAACATTAACTGACATTCTTGATGCATCTGAATAATTTTATGCCTCATGCACATGAATGTTTAGATATATATATAGGTGTTCCTAATAAAGTGGACAGTGAGTGTATAGTCTATTCTCAGCACTATAAATTTATTATTATATTATCTGACGTCAATTAAATGTTAAAGTGCATTCTCTTTTGTGTTCGTATGTAATAATGAAGTGAAATCGAATTGAATCTGATCTGATATTCCACATCCGTGTAGAAGCTCTGCTTCCTCTTCATTCTTCTGGCTGATTCTAAAAATGTCCTGCAGCTCATTGGGGGACTTTTTCTCTCTACAACCACTTTGACCTCATTCACAAACGTTAAAAAAAAAAAAAAAAAAGTCCTGCTTTGTGTCTGAGTTGCAGCAGCAGAGAAATAAAGAAAAACTCTTAATGTGCCACATCTGATTTCTTCTGAAAAGTCTTGAAAGCAGGATGTGAAAAAAATATTGAATGAATTATTAATTTACTCGCAGAAACTCCAGCATGCAGAGCGAATCTCTCAGGATCGGGACAGCGGACGCGTGTGTGTAGGAGACTTTTGGAACGAGGAAAGTGTGCAGCTGTTTCAGTTTCTCAGAACAGAAACTAAACACGTTGTAAAGATTAATATATTGAAGAAATAAACTCGTTTTAATGTCTGATTCCCGAAGGCCTGATATTACAAATCCGTGCATCAGAGTGAATCATGTGATTATTTCCACTAAATAAAACATCAGGAGATTGTAGTTAAACCTTATATTCAGTAATAACACATCACCGTCCGTCTCATTATAACATTCATTCCTGTTACTATTGACTCTCTCTTTATTCTCTTTATTCTCTTTATTTACACTCTGTGTTCTTTGTCCACTGGATTTATCTTGTTCTTTATACGTCCTCCTGCTGATCTTTGTCCCAGAACAGGCTAATCAAGCCTGAACGCTAAATAAACGCTCCCTCTGATGCACAGCTGGGGATTTCCACCAGTATTGTTTCCTGCACCAGTTCTTCCTCCAAGCTGTAAGGAAACATCCAGCCTGAACAACTTCACCACTTCACACAATGTTGTTGTTTTTCCAACTTGAAATTAATTTCATTTGCCACATTTTCCTGCAGGTCCTTTAACATCGGACAGTTAGTGGTGCAGTAGGACAGCAGAGCAGTGCCGTGATGTCTTCAGTCCTTTACCTTGTTCTTAGGGTTTTCTGATATTGTGTGAACTTTTCCTGTGACTCTGTCTCTTACGTCTCTCTCTCTCTCTTACGTGTCCATAAAACGACCACCTCATCGCTCGTCCTCATTCCTCATACAGTAAAACTTCCGACGGCTCATTGAAACCCCTCTTTGTTTTAACCGGAACGTATGAATCCGCTTCCTATCGTCTGACGTTCTCCAGGTCTCCCTATGACACGTCACGCGCTAATAACTTAGTACGAGACGTACGTGACACAGGATGCTCTGACCAAACAGCTTAACCACATAGGTGTGGAGGACACGTCCAGCAAAAATTATTCTTACGTTAAGTCATTTAAACTTAACGGTTGTCCAGCTGTCTCACCTCGTTGTGTCTTCTCAGCTCCCATAACATCAAGTTATATATACAGTATATTAGCATTGCATTGTGTTCTTTTTGTATTCAGGTCTTCACTACCTCTATTCTGTAATTCTAATTAATATGATCTTGAACGTTGCTACCAGGGAAATCTGATCAAAACATATATATCTATATCTATATAAATATCCCGTGTGGCATCATTTCAACACAGAGCTGCTAATTTCTGGCAGGAACAGTGTAACTACAGGCCCGGAGTCACTTAACGCATCAGAAAATAAAATAAATCACTCTTGGCCCGGGGCGGAGCGTAACATGACACATGTCAGCGGGAGATGAAACACACGTGCAGCGATCAGGTAATGAATCACGCAGGCAAAGAAAAACAGAACTGCAAGAACACGTCCAGGTGTCGTGCGACAGTCATCCACGGTGGAATGTTCAGTATGTTACTTCCTGTTTTATCGAAACATCAAACAGAACAATACAAGATTAACCCGATCTCATGTGAAAAATTAGCTGATAAACTTCTTGTTCATGCCAATGCAAATTCATACGGTGCATACGGGAGACGTGTGTGAGCTGAGTGCATGCAGACGGGTGTCTCTCTCTCATTCTGTCTCTCTCTCATTCTGTCTCTCTGTGGAAAGTCCCTGCGCCGCCTTCTTGCGGTGTTCTCTCAGTTCAGGACTCGATGCTGCAGAGTCAAGGTCAAAGTTTCCACTCCTTCTAAAGTGATCAAACCGTCATCGCTTTCATGCAGTTTTCGAGCCGTTTGCTTTTCATCACCGTGATCAAACATTTCTCTAAATTTAGGACGTGAAGTTGTAGTTAAATGAGGCTTGAGGTTTGGATGTGGATCGTCAGAGGAGGAGGTGTTGATGAATGTCGTATACGAGCAGCTTCGTGCAGCTTCAGATCTCTAACGCTGTGCTGGTTCCTGATTTACTGCAGTTTAGTTCCTTTAACTGAATTAATTCCAGCATTAATAATGAGTTCTACAGAACTCTAGTGTTTCTATCAGTAACAGTAAATACGGTGAAGTTCTCCGTGTTTACACTGTCGGTGTTTTGTCACAGTAAATGGCCTGGTGTGGTTTCGCTAATTTGTGTATATTTAAGAAAAACAGCAGCACAAACCAGCTACTGGATCTTCATTAGTAAATGTCGTTGGCGTACAAGGAATAAACATATCCAGAACCGTGTGGGTTTGATGCTCAGCCCGGTGCGGCTCCGGCCTGCAGAACACCGGCCCTGAAACGTCCGAAATCGGTGAGAAAAATGAGCGTAAACTCCAAACGCGATGTGATTCGAGTCGTTGTATTTGCATTCAGGGTTTGAATAGAGAGGAATGTAGTGATGAGCAGCAGCTGAGTCGACTGAACGCTGGGAATTTCCCCGAGCTTCGCTTCCCTCAGGCACAGTTTGTCCTTTTATTCACAGACGCCGGAGTTACGGCCTTATCAGCACAACAAACAGCGAGAGAACATAGTGAACATTTCAATCCTCTAGTGTAGGGTTGGGCTCAGGAGGGGGGATGAAAAAGTGCTGATCTACAGTAGATTCATGCTTTAATTTTATACACACGGCAGGACTTCGTGTGTAGAACTGTACAGAATAACAGAACACAGTTCACTCGCTTTATTTCTCTGATACACTAATGCACTTATGCCAGTGTTTCACTAGAGCTTGGACACCATCAAGGTAGAACGTTTTCTCAGTACACTGGAGACATGATCACATTTAAAAACACCGGCCTCCCAGGAACTCCTTGTGTAAATGTCTGGGAGCGAGGTCAGGCCTGTACGGGGTACGTGGTGTGTGTGAATGAGTGTGTGCTGATTACTTTGGGAACGTCAGCCGCAATCGTCTTTTATGGACGTACAGTCTCGCATTCAAATGTGTTACTGAGTCTCATCGCCGTACTGTCAATCACATTTACCAGAAATAGGATCACAAGTCCCTGTTTGACTTGAACGTCCCTCATGCTCAAAATATTTAATACAAGAAAATAAAACATGACTAGAAATGTTATTTTGAAAGAAGCCGTAGCCCTTAAAGCTCAGAGCATTTAGCCA
Source organism: Clarias angolensis (assembly GCA_030068255.1). Taxonomy (NCBI): domain Eukaryota; kingdom Metazoa; phylum Chordata; class Actinopteri; order Siluriformes; family Clariidae; genus Clarias; species Clarias angolensis. Next base: position 19,688,971 of record JAQKPX010000020.1, read on the forward strand.
TTATTTGCTGTTTTTATTTTATCTCATACACACTGAGCTCAGGATTGTGCAGTAAAGAGGAACAAACACAGAATAACCAACACGATGGACCCAATTACTACATACACACACATGACTGAGCAAAAAAGTAGAAAATGGGTCACACAGCAAAGAAACAGCAGAGATACACATGATGAGGTGGTTTTATGGTTGTTTTCCGTTGTTTCTGTGACCAAGCAAATAATAATAATAATAATAATAATAATAATAATAATAATAATATGATAATTTTGTACATTTTTGCAACATAATTTCCATATTCTTGTAGTGTCAAATTTACGCGTTATAAAAATAAAGATAATTTTTGTTCTAAATAAAAAATTTGCACCTTTTTGTTTTTGATCCTATAAATAACACATTAAAGTTTTTAATAGCGAGGAGCTGAGGCTGCTCGTATCTGGACAAACGTCCATCCAAGTCAAATTTTAAAGCGATATTTCGTGCACACGAACACAATCCATGTTTAGTTTCCATAAAATAAAAGTTATATCCTCATATGTGTGTATTTGTATATAACTGTAGTCCTGATGAAGTGAAGGCAGTAGACACTTCTCCTGGACTTGATCAAAGAGCTCATTGAGAAGAAACGCGAAATGATCGTTCAGCTCGTCGAACTGCTTCCTGAAATTATTTACACTTCTGCTTTCAGAAATCCCCAGAACTTTCCCCTCTCTGTCTGCAGCACAGGTGTAACCAGCGACCGGCGCTACAGATGACCTCAGGGCCACGCGGACGCCGGACGCCTTTCCTGGCAGCGCCGTCACTCACGTGTTACAGGAGACGCGCCGCGTGGAGCAGAGTCACCATTTTAGCGTTTAACATTTTGTGCGATCGAAGCGTAATAATATCTCCTGCGCTCTGTGTGTGTAATAAACATTTCACTGCATGTCATATTGTGTACAGTTGTGTATGTGACAAATAAACATTTGAATTTGAATTTCAAAGTGATTTCAGTTACATTGTTATCTCCAGAAATGTTTGATCTTTTTTGTTTGCAGAAAAATTTATTTTTTAAATGTTATTCTATTTTTGACTGTGGTGGAAGAGGAATAAAACACCAACACCAACACACACACACACACACACACACACACACACACACTTGGTGTTTATTCCACACTAACCCACACTAATCTTTATTTTAGGTGTTAATAAAGCGCTCTGATTAATATTATCATGTGGTATCTTAAGACGCATCGCCGGTGTCACGCTGTCTGTCTGAGATATTAGTCGTGATATTTCACCAGACGTCTGGGGGAAGTCCCTGCCTGTTATTTAATTTGCTTTTCCAACCTGAAAGCAGCGGCATCACCTGATTATCTTCCGCAGATAAAAGCGACAGTCGAATGCGCTTCAGTAAAGAGACGAGCTTCAAAGCTTTACAGTTGAAAAGAAGCTCAGATGTGAACGATGTCGCGTCTCCTTTGTGTCTGTGCATATGCGTGTCTGTTTGTGTGTGTGTGTGTGTGTGTGTGTGTGCGACAGTCTGAGCGACGCCAGAGAATCTGCTCATCACGTCAGAGAGCAGAAAGCAGGCCGTCTTGTTTATCACAGGATGCTGCCTTCAGATTTATCTGTTTCCTGATCTGTGCTGAAGTGCTACAGCGTGACCTCCAGTGACCTTCAACAGCCATCAGTGCAGAGGAGGGCATCAAAAAATCCTCTCGCACCGTAACACCGCCGAATCCTCAAATAATCAGAAGATTCATTCTCCATAACGCCAGCTCCGACACTGTGTTTACTGTAATACTTTATCGTTTCCATAGCAACGGCTACATGATTGACAGATGAATGTTTAATAGGAATCACTTACAGACATGTCAGTGTTAAGGAGACGTTTCTTTGACATCTAGGGACGGAGTCTCCAGTGTCAGTGCTTTATAACAGTCATAGCCATAACTAAGTTCTTAAAATTTACACGTCTTTGTTGTTTATCAGTCATGTGACAAGCTGCAATGTTTGTTTGTTTTGATCATTTCAGTAAACACAGGTGAGGTAATAACTGTTTATCGCTGCTATAACGTACAGTAAGTGACAACAGGAACTCATTTTGCGGACGTTCCACAGCACTAACTGTGACTATACAGTAAAACTACGCCGTCTGTCCATCAGTAAACACCACATTATGATCACAGGCTGTATTACTGCAGTAGAAGAGGAATAAACCACCCGGGCGTGTGATGTTACAGAGAAATAATCAACTGTCTACAGCTTCCTGAGCTCAGCAACATCAATACTACAGTTCATCTTGTTTTAATTTCATTTACTGCAGGTTTTCATCTTCTTTAAAGAACAATTATTGATTAGGGCAAAAGTTTGCATCCCCCTGAGGTTAAAATAATACATAGACTGCATTTTATTGGGGGGAAAATCTAACTTTTTGATTGATTTGAAGTCGGCAGTGTGATATCTGGTTCATGTGTCGGGTTAAAGGAAATGATTGCAAAATATTTTTTATGAACTTTTTAAAACTTTCTTGTTGAGAATAATTAAACTCTTGTTGAGTTATAATTAAAGAGGATTTTTGACAATAAAGACAAATAAGGTTCGATTCCTACAAAAAATTTTATTCTTTGTTTTATCCTGGGCGCACAAACTTTTGCACTCATTCATTCACTGTCTTTTACTGTTTCCGCATTTCAGAATTAAATATAAAACAGAAGATTATCTTACGTCTATTAATGCATAAGTGAGAAGTGTGTGTGTGTGTGTGTGTGTGTGTGTGTGTGTGTGTGTGTGTGTTTTGT
>JAQKPX010000020.1:19703448-19710948 GCA_030068255.1 Clarias angolensis
GTGATATATATCGTTATCGAGGTAGAAAATTGCTTCTACCGTGATAGAAGATTTTGGTTATATCGCCCACCCCTAGTCTCCAGTCAAACCAGTTCAACATCACCGTGGACTGAAAGAATTAATCTTCTTCTACAAAATCCACACCTTCACTATTCGTAATAAAGTTTAAAGCTGCGCACATGGACAAAGAGAGAGAGAGAGAGAGCTTCGTGAAGGAAAGCATGTTAGGTTTAAACTTATGGAGATATAATCATATTCAAAATTTGCCTTAAAACAAATAGATTTAATTAAATACTGACAATTCAGACTTGATGAGAGGACAAACATCCGAAAACAAAAGATTCTTCTGAGAGTGAAACCAGGGATGTTTGGTTAAATATTAGGTGTGTGTGTGTGTGTGTGTGTGTGTGTGTGTGTGTGAGAGACCTTCCTTGTGTTGATTTCAGAAAAATTTAATCTACAATTAATCCTAGTGCTCCATATTCCTGGTGTCCGTGTGTAATCGTTTTGCTCCAGAAGAAAAAGTTCAGAAGGAATCGCTGCGAGCCCTGACGTTCATGATCGTGTTCACGATGAGCGTCTGTAAACTTTTGACCCTAGTTCTATACAGATGTGGACTCTGTGTAATGGACCAGAGCCTTACAACGCTGTACAGTTTACTGTGTAGTGTTGAAGAGGACACAGGAAGTAGGAAATCCTCCAAAACTACATTTTCTGTCAGGATGACTGATCAGGTGTGAGATGTGAATCAGATCGCTTTAATCTTCTTCCTCATTCTTTATGTCGAATATTGATTGAGATTAAAGGGAAGTTCAGCGGTGCAGTTCTGATCGCTCATCAGGTCTAACGCTGTGTGTCCTCAGTTCGTATGAGCATCCTAATCCTGTTTCATATCTGTTCCGTGTCTCCGTGTGTTTCAGGATTCTGTCCGAGGCGGAGGTGGACACTCACCTGGTGTCTCTGTCTGAGAGAGACTGATCTCAGAGAACCGCGGCGCTCTGTAGAACGCTGTTCATGTTATTAACAACATGTTCTGTATAGTCCCATCTGTATGATTAAAGTGTTTTTTTGGAGAAAACTTGTTGTTTTGTTTGATTTTTATTTGAAAAGTGATTTGTGTTAATACTTACAAACCTGTTTAGTTCATTTAGTCTTTGGTCCAAGTCGTTCGTTCCTTTGACACATGACTCTCATAGACGCTATGAAGTGCAATAGATTCAAAAGATCGAACGACTCGTACCAGAAGATATGAAAGTTGACCTGCTCATTCCGTTTATTGTAATATGTCCTTAGCTGCATTGTAATATTTTCATTATTGGAACTATAGACAAAATGTGTGTATGTAGATGTGTTGGGGGTCTGTTTATTGAAAATGCAACATTTTATTTTATTTCTGGTCAAAAGAACGAAATGATCCAAACTTCCCAACACTATTCCACAACACAAACCTCTGATACTGGAGACTCCTTACACACACACACACCTTACACACACAAACTTCTCCTTATGGGAACGTTCACCACATTGGTGATGTCACTGTGCAAACCTTCACCTCACGAGACCGAATTCAACATCTGTGTTTGGTAACCACGGCAACAGGGCTTAGCGCTGTCTCGCGGCTCACGGCCAAACGATGTCATTGTAGAGTCTGAGATTGTGAAACGATGCAACATGTCATGATGATTATGTAATCCGATCACTGAGTAATATAATTCTCACACTCTACCTCACCCCATTACAGAAAGGCCTGATGGTGTTACTCTGCCAAGAGCAAGCAACTTACACATCAGTTATTATTGATTTATATTAATTAAAACTTATGTCTAGACGTTTTTTTTTTTTGTCGTGTCAGATTTCTTATTCTAATGGCAGATCATTTTGCTCATTTTAAGCATTTAGACAAATTTAATTTATCTACCACCAGAATAAGAAAATGTATGCTTAAAAATAAAATATGTCTAGACGTTTTTTGGAATCTTGTCCAAATATATAGTGGATACATTTAACTGAATTTATGATGCAATGGATGTTCCGGTCAAAGTGGGACTTTTGATTGTACAGAATAACAGAACACAATCCTGAGAGTAAAAACTCCCTTTATTTCTCTATATAATCCCCTGATACACTAATGCACTTATCATAGTGTTTCACTAGAGCTTGGACACCATCAAGGTAGAATTGCAATTGCATTGAAAACTGAAAGGTGTGCCCTTATTCATTTAAAAAACATGAAAAAAACATTCAATAACATGAATGAACAGTTTACATCACAAGGTGAAATGCACAGGAAAATGATCTATGAAGAAATCTTAGTAGAAAGACAAACGTCGGGTGAATAATACGACTAGGACGGTTCGAGTCGGTAATAAGGGTTTACCTGGAGTGAGGGTGCACAAACTTTTGCACTCTATACAAATTAGAGTATTAATAAGCATGAGGTGTGTATGACTTGCTGAGCGTAAATGTGAGTGTAATATGGTTCAGATCTGACACGCTTGAGAGCGCCACGCGTTTATCAGAATCTGAAGTGTACATGTTTCACTTCTGTAGGAAAAGAAACTGTAAGCGATAGTGCGCGGGGTTCTCCATGCAGCCCTGTGTACAGTACTGAACGTTCTACTGAACAGTGACTCAGCACACAGACTCAGTTCACGTACGAGGGTGCGGTGTCAGGGTTTTATCTCATACAGCATGTCGTAACCTCAGAGCATAAAAGCTGCTGTGTATACTGTACGCTCGTTTATTATCTGCAAAACCTTTCGTTTTTAAGTGAAATGAAGGAAAGTTAAATTTACGTAAATGTAATAAAAAGGGGACACTTTTGTTTAGCAATATGTAAGTTAGTTTACTTGATGGTTGTCATTTCTCCTTAAACGCACACACAGAGTCATCTCACACACTTCACAGGTGATTTTTTAAACGTTTTTCCTGAACCGTGGTGGAAACGACAAGAATCCCAGCATACTGACCTGAGGGACACCAAACCATTAGCAGGAAAAGTAATGAAGAAAGAAAGGAAGAGAGATAAAGAAATGACAGTTTTCTATCAGTATTAAGACTGAGACTTTTGGGATACCCTGTAGACTACCCTAGATGTTCTTTGATGGCACGGTGGTGTAGTGGTTACTACCGTACACTATTAACTACTATTAAGAGCTGAGAGTTTGATTCCTGCCTCAGGTCTGTGGTTTGGATTTTCTGATTCACACAACACTGATGTCATGGTAAGATCCCATGGCTCATGTGGATAAGCCTGGTGTCCGGGTCAGATGATTACTGATTTGAGCCCCAGTCAGGACTGCAGGATGATCATTGAGTTGCACCACAAGGGTGTCACAATGATGTAGTGGTTAGCACCGTGGCGTTATCCCTCCAAGGTCAAGGGTCTGATTCCTGCCTCTTGTCTGTGTGTGCGTTTAGTTTGCATGTTCTTGGTGGATTTTCTTTGGGTACTCCGGTTTCCTTCCACAGTCCAAAGACATGCAAACTAGGCTAACTGGCGTTTCCAAATTCAAATTCCAAATTCCCCATAGTGTCTGTGTGTGCTTGTGAGCCCCATGATGGATTAGCTCCCTGTCTAGGATGTACCCCGACTCGTGCCCTGAGTCCCCTGGAATAGGCTTCAGGCCTCCTTCAACCCTGAACAGGATAAGCACTATAAATAATGATGGGGTGAGAGTGATTTTATTGATCTCTTTTTTTGCCAGGAAGGTCCCACTGGAATTGAAGATCTCTTCTTTCAGGGTGGGGGCAGGGGTAACTCAGTGGTTAAAGTGCTACCATTTTGACCCTGAACTGAAACTGCTGCTGAAATGCTGAATACAATTTCACACATTAAAACACTTGCAACGTGGAACGACAACTTATTAGGGAAAAATATTAAAATAAGAAGGAGTATAGGGTGTTAAAAGTTGTATCCATAAGACCATGTAAGAGTTTTTCAATTGACTATCTGCTGGCACATTCACAGTGCTTTCTTATTAGAAAAAAGTGTCAAAGTTATAACATTTTGGGAAGACAAGAGTACTTGCGTGTTTAATGAAGTGTTTAATGAACTGTTGAGAAACCCTCAAAGAACCCTTCAGTACATTCTTCTTTGCTTGTGAGCAGAACTGGTTAAAGATTAAGAAGAAGAATCCATAATTCACATTGCTACCTTTAAAGATTTGTTTTTTCAAAAGTGTTCACTCAAACCTCCTAAAGGGTCCTTAGGTTGTTTCTCGGAAAAAAAAAAAAAAACTTGACTGATTCTCAGTTGTACTTCACAGTAAAGTTCTCCCGGTTGGAAAATCCTTAAGGTGACGTAATTTCGGAGTTTCGGACTTTCGGAGTTTCAAAATGAAAACTGTTGTCTAAACAAAGACGATCATCCTCGGTGTTAGTGTTAAGCGATGTGTTGGTTGTGTCGTTATTAGAGCAGCACTAAAAAACTGATGAACTCAGGCTGGAATTCACCCGGCGCATGTGACCGAGTAATGATGCATGGTGATTTCAGTGGACTTTTCCCCGCAGGAATAAACTCCAAGGAGAACAAAGTGTTGGAGTTTCCCTGAACTTAACAATCAGTTTCCATAAATCCTCTAAACGCTTAGTTCGGAGTAAAGAAAAAGAAATTTGAGATGTTGGATATTAATTCTTAAGACAAGATTTTAAAAAGTGACGTACTGTAAGAGTGTCAACAATGAAGAAGGTACTGGTTCAGGATCTTATAGGTACAGGTGCATGAAGTGTTCATTTAAAAATTTACTCTAAAAGATAAATGATTAATTAATTAATTAATTAATTTAAAAAATATGTTAACAGTATATCAAAGGGAAAAACACACTTCATAATAGAAGATTTATCCAGTACTTCAACAACTAGGAATATTTTGGAAATTCCAAAACTAGCATATTTTTGTAATATAATAAAATAAATATATTTTTAATTTATTTAATCAAAGATTAATCTCTGTACTGTCCCAGCTGATTCAGTTACTTTCACACTGTTCTGTAGGCCTTGAGGAATTTTTTTAATTAAAGCACAGGGGAAGTTTTGTCGAAAGTGAGTCACGTATGACCCCTGTGTCTACAACCATAAAAAAAAAATTTCATTCACTGTATAAGGGTATGTACATGAGTGACTGAGTCACCGACTCCGCTACGGAAATGATAGTGTTGACTGTACAGAGTCAGGAATTTTCTTTCAACGCAGTCAGTGATTTTAGGTTTTCCATCAAAGCTGTGCTTTTTTCTTATGACGTCCGTATTTCCGCCCACGTACACAAAAACATAAAACAAACCAACAAACAAAGGTAAAGTCACACAAAGGATTCAATGGAATGTTCTTTTCTTTTTAATAAAACAAACATATTTTCTTCATAAACACAATAATATAATTCACGATTTACAATAGTGTCATAATTAATATTTACAAGTATAAAAATATAACTTTTTGCTTCTTCTTCTTATTTTTTTTGTACAATATGATACACATCTCAGGTACAGTCACTGGGGGGATTTTTGAGGATGAGGGAATGGAAATTTCCCACAAATCCCCTGGTTTCTGAGCACCATTTTCAGCCCTATGTTTCTTTCTTCCGTGTCCTTGTTGTGCGTAGAGGAGTTAGAGCCGTCACTTCACTTCACTACACGTCACATCACGTAACGTCACGTGATCCGCGGCTGCGATTTCGAGGACCAATCTGCCTTCAGCTTTGCTTCATGGGAAAACGTAGCTCCTGCTGTTGGGATTTGGGTGTACACTTCCCTTTCCGACGAAAAAAATGTCATCGTACGCCTGTAGGAAAAAATAAACAAGAAGCTCGTTAATCACTGATCGTACTTATACAGGATTTTTAAACAGCTTATGGAGAATAAAATAAGATTGAAGTGCTTACACATTCATCGTCAGACATGAGCTCATCCTCGCTCTCGCTCTCGGATTCGGGAAAGTGGCGCAGATCAAACGCCGTCCTCTCGAACAGCTGCTGCTGGATTTCTGTGTTTTGCCGACCGAAGGTCAGGTGATAGGGGACGTGACCGCCGTAGGTCATGCTGTTAACGTCAGCGCCCAAAGCAAGTAACTGCTGCACCAGGGAGAGATTCTGGAGATCCACGGCGAGGTGGAGACATGTTCGACCGCTACACTGTTCCTGGAAGAATAAAAAAAAGAAACCGTTAGTTCCTTTTTACAGTAAAATAAACAAAGCAAAGAAGACTTTTACTTTCTGAATCTGTTCCAACACACTCTTGTTGACTTCCACAGTTCATCTTTCAGTTCTGGTTATTTATGTAGGAGGCCTTATTGTTATAAAGTTTGTAAATGTACAGAAAGAATTATGGCTGGTGTTCCACAAGGCTCTGTTTTAGGCCCGCTGTTTTTTCCATTATATATGCTCACTCTGTAAAATTATTCATAAACAGGGTCTTAGCTTTAACTGCTTTAATCTCTATGTCACCTTGCTCATGAGGGATTAGAACAGAAGTCAGCAAGTGTGTGTTTAAAACAAAAAAAGAAGAACACTCATACAAAAATACAAACCTTGGCATTTATATCTGCACCCAGTTGCACCAGGTTCTCGACCAATGACAGGAAGCCGCAGATGGACGCTATGTGCAGACACGTGTATCCTGTAATTCAAAAAGAATAACACGGTATTTTTAAAAAACAGATCGCCATCCCTTTAAAGCTGATTCGTGTATGAACAGGAAAGGTAGCGGCTTAAAGAAGAAGGCGCTTACCACTGTAGTTGACGATGGACAGGATGGTGCGCAGGTGATGTGTGTTGATTTGCGTCAGAACGGCGAAACAGGACAGCGAGCCTTTCCTGCAGGCGATGTGGAGCGCCGTGTTCCCGTTCTGATCGACCAATCGAGGGTCACAACCGGCCTTCAGGAGCTTTTCGACGATGTGAGACTGCTCTGTGATAACGGCCAAGTGGAGCGCGGTCTAAAAAAAACACACCAACCAGGAAAACTATTAATTTATAGCACAAATGGTTGAGATATATTTTTCAAATATTCCCCTAAATGAGTCAAAAGGTAATATAATCAATTTAACTAAATAATAAAAAAAGGAGAAATTTTATACATTAAATACATTAAATTATACTGTACTAAAAGGTTTCTTTCTCTTTGATTTTTTTTTGTTGTTTTTATTCTCTTTGTGTTTGTTTTTTTTGGACCGTTACCTGTCTCTGGTGGTTCTGGCTGTTGAGGAACGGGTCGTTGACGCAGTGCTTGATGATCTGGAGCGCTTCATTCTCAGCCTCGTGGATGATTGCGAGGTGCAGGTACCTGGAAAAAGCATGTGGGTTGCTATTTAGAATTGAAGATGTTCAAGAATTACCAGTAGAGGAAGTGGCTTTAAAAAAGGAAAGAAAAAAAAAAGAGAGAAAAAATTCGGGTGTTTCGCAACTCTGGAGTTTTTTTTTTCCACCCAGTGAGGCTTTGACACATCTGACGCATGATCAGGGTTTTGGCTGCGTGCCAGGGACTTTCCGACTCTCACTTAGCGCCC
>JAQKPX010000020.1:19745742-19748242 GCA_030068255.1 Clarias angolensis
TGTGTGTGTGTTGTGTGTGTGTTGTGTGTGTGTTGTGTGTGTGTTGTGTGTGTGTTGTGTGTGTGTTGTGTGTGTGTGTGTGATGTACAGGAGTCGGTCGAGTTGCCTCTCACACACCCGGAGTATTACGAGGAGATGGGCATTAAACCTCCTAAAGGAGTCATCCTGTACGGACCGCCCGGAACCGGTTAGTCTCAGCGTCGTTACAGATCTGTGTTTCAGAGATCAAAGCTCTTTCATGTCTTAAAAGGTGATACAATGTATCGTTTAAGAAGGAACAAGTCCAAGCGAGGAAGTTAATCAGCGCTCTAATGCCGCTCTCGCGTACAATCAGTGTCCGTATCCGATTCGTTCCCGAGTCCGCCGCTCCAATCGGACTGGGGGACGGTCCCCGAGCGTAGAGCCGTTGTGTTCACACTGATCAGAGAGAACCAGACTTTTTGGGTCGAGTGATCTAATGTGAAAACGCCCTCAGAGATCTTCACACCATGTGTGTGTTCATGTTCCAGCTGGAGTACTGTGTGTATCTGTGAAGCTTCTTATAGCACCACATACACACTGATTCAGTGTCTGTAGCTTTAAAATCAGACGAGGTAACTGTTTCGGCCACGCCCCTTTGTGGCAGGAACTGGTACTTGGACCAATCCCATCAATTAAATCATCGGGTCGGTTTTTGATTCAGAAACGATTCGCGTTATTTAAATCATTTAGTCAAACTTGTACAGTAGACAATAACTGATAAAAAAAAAAAAATCTATACATAAAATGTTAAAATATAAACAACATCTGCCTCTAGTAGATCCAAAATACTCAGGTTTTGTAAGAGTATCACTTTATCTTCATTTGAGTTAATGCGCAGTTTGTTAGCATTAGCACGGATTGGAAGGAAAATAATGATTATTGCTTTGAAATTTAAACAATCATCCACAAAACATGTCGGGGTTTATTAAATATTTTTTCAATAAAGTTTTTAATATTTCAAGCCCTATTTAAACCAATCTGACAATAAGAGTCGAATCAGAGAACCTCCGTCTGAGTCACAGCTCTGCTTTAACACCAGGACACCTTCAACAGCTTTAGCTAGAACATGTTAGTGCATGATCTGTTTTTTTTCCTTTAAAAAAATAATTAAATAAATAAATCATCCCATCAGTGACCCCGCCCCTTTACAGTCCCTGCCCCTCTAATGAATCCCTCCCTCTCTCTCTCTCTCTCTCTCTCTCTCTCTCTCTCTCTCTCTCCAGGTAAAACCCTGCTGGCTAAAGCCGTGGCCAATCAGACGTCGGCGACGTTCCTGCGCGTGGTTGGGTCCGAGCTGATCCAGAAGTACCTGGGAGACGGACCCAAACTGGTGCGGGAGCTCTTCAGAGTGGCCGAGGAGCACGCGCCCTCCATCGTGTTCATCGACGAGATCGACGCCATCGGAACCAAGAGGTGCGACATCACCATGACATCACCATGACACCATGACATCATATCTAAATAATTATCATCATCACCTGAAAATATTATCAGTTAGACGTACATAAAAACATAGATAAACTAAATGTTATAATAGCTGTAATGTAAAATATATATTTTATTAGTTTTCTAACGTGTGTACGTGAATAATGAACGATCTGTATCAGACTTTAAATTTTTCTGTTATTTAAATAGTGTTTTTTCTCTTTAATGATGTAATAAATGAATTAAAATCTGAGCGTTAGACCCCTGACGGACTGATCCGGTCTCGTGCAGGTACGAGTCGAACTCTGGTGGCGAGCGTGAGATCCAGAGGACCATGCTGGAGCTCCTCAATCAGCTGGACGGGTTCGACTCGCGTGGAGATGTTAAAGTCATCATGGCCACCAACCGCATCGAGACGCTCGACCCCGCCCTCATCAGACCAGGTCACTGATACACCACGCCCGGCCACACCCACCGACTGTCTAACACACACGAGTGGAGGATATAGTCTGAAACCTGTAAAAAAACACACACACACACAGACTGAACATAATAAATATACAGAGTGGAAGATGAAGTCGTCTCTGCTGATAATAATCAATATCGCGTGTGTGATGTGATACAGCTGTGTGTGTGTGTGTGTGTGTGTGTGTGTGTACATAGAGTATTGTTAACAGGATGTTGTAAACGTTGTTAAACGTCTCTGCTGCAGGTCGGATCGACCGTAAGATCGAGTTCCCTCTGCCGGACGAGAAAACCAAGAAACGGATCTTCCAGATCCACACGAGCCGCATGACTCTGTCTGATGATGTCACACTCGATGACCTCATACTCGCCAAAGACGATCTGTCTGGAGCCGACATCAAGGTACAGTGTGTGAGTGTGTGCGCGTGAGTGTGTGCGCGTGAGTGTGTGCGCGTGAGTGTGTGCGCGTGAGTGTGTGCGCGTGAGTGTGCGCGCGTGTGTGTGTCTGCGTGTGTGAGAGAGTGGGTGTGCGTGTGTGAGAGAGTGGGTGTGCGTGTGTGAGAGAGTGGGTGTGCGTGTGTGAGAGAGT
>JAQKPX010000020.1:19750742-19758602 GCA_030068255.1 Clarias angolensis
CAGCTGTTTGTCTCGGGTCACTAAAGGTCCGGTACGTGAGGTTGATTCTCGCTCCGCATGCAGGTAGAAGTGGTGACGGAGAGAGACGTGGAGGACACGCGTCAGCCGAGCGTCTCCCCGAGCGTCTCCCCGCGCTGCGTGTGAGGTAGCGAGCTGTAGGACGAGTGTTCGGTTCTGTGATAACGGAGTGTGTGGATCTGCAGCCATGGAGCACTAACGGGTCATGCAGAGGTTTGGGTTTCAGATCCGTGTGGACAGAAGGAAGAGATTTTCATTTAAACATTCGATCATTCTCTGTACAGAAACTATTCTCCATTAGAGTATTTACTTTTTAAATAAGAGGTAAAGAAATCTTTATTTTCTGTCTTCTAAGATGGTGGGAAGCTTCACTTCGTAGTCATCATCTGTACAAATTCTGAAAAACAAAAAAAGATAAAACATTAAACCTGTTCACCGAGTGTGGAGTTTAACATCTGTCATAACCATGCAATACTAATCTCTAACCCTCACCGCTAATCCTAATCTCTAATCTCTAACCCTCACTGCTAATCCTAATCTCTAACCCTCACTGCTAATCCTAATCTCTAATCTCTAACCCGTGAGGGTAATCCCTAACCCTAATCCTAATCTCTAATTTTCACTGCTAATCCTAATCTCTAACCCTCAGGGCTAATCCTAATCTCTAATCCTCACTGCTAATGCTAATCTCTAACCCTCACTGCTAATCCTAATCTCTAACCCTCACTGCTAATGCTAATCTCTAACCCTCACTGCTAATGCTAATCTCTAACCCTCACTGCTAATGCTAATATCTAACCCTCACTGCTAATCCTAATCTCTAACACTCACAGTTTATTCTAATCTCTAATCCTTGCCTTTAATCCTAATCTCTATCTATTGCCACTAATCCCACCTTCTAACACTCACCATTAATTAAAATTTTTAACAGTTGATGCTAATCCTAATTTCTAACCATCAACATTTATTCGAATCTCTAACCCTCGAGCTAATCCTAACCCACAATCCTTGCTGCTAATCCTTATCTCTAATCTTCACAGATAATCCTGACCCTAATCTGTAAACCTCGCTGCTAATCCTAACCTGTAACTGTTCCTTCATCGCTTCACTGATTAGTCTCAATCCTAATCCTAATCACTAACACTTACCACTCATCATAATCTCCAGTCTTTACTGCTAATTCTAATCTCTAACTCTCACCAGTGATCCACGAGGGTCAGTGGAAATTTGGATATAATCCAAGAACAGATCTTAGCGGTTTAGCGATTATCATCTTTAATCTGCATGGGTGCTGTGTGCGTTCTGAATAAGTGCGGAACTCTGTATGAAACACAGCAAACGAATTATTGAAGAATGAAGAAATGAAGAATTATTCTGTACCTTCGTAGTTCACCTGACCGTCTCCGTCCACATCGGCTTCTCTGATCATCTCGTCCACCTCCTCGTCTGTCAGCTTCTCGCCGAGGTTCGTCATGACGTGGCGCAGTTCAGCAGCACTGATGTAGCCGTTTCCATCCTGGACACAGAAGAAAACAGTGTGTATTTCACTCAGTCGATTCAACACTTCACACCATCTCGGACACAATCCTCCTCACACGACCCACGTGTGACTGAGCTCAGACTCTCTGAAGTGTTTGAACAAACCTTATCGAAAACCCGGAAGGCCTCGCGGATCTCCTCCTCGCTGTCCGTGTCCTTCATCTGTCTGGCCATCATGGTCAAGAACTCGGGGAAGTCGATTGTTCCATTACCTGGGAGTAAGAAATGTATAAGATAATTCAAGTTCCTCTACAGTGACTCTTCAGGATTTGTGTTGAACAAACCATCATCGTGGACGTTATGTAGAGTTTGAATCATGTAACCTCGTGTTACATGAGCAGACCTCAAGGTGGCGCTGATGTCCTGGGGAAGGTTCATAGTTCTTTTGTTTCATTTCTGTTTAGCACGATAAATACCATATATTATTTGTGTATTTGGTCCAGTAATGCATATAGCTCGTCCTGGGCTGGATCCTGTCCCAGGTCACTCGGGGCACCAGGTGGGGTTCACCCTGAATGGGGTGGCAAGCTGTCGCAGGGCACAAACACAGACACACCAAATCTTACACTACAGGTAAACTGTAAATGCCTATCAGCATACAGAGTCTTTAGAGGAGACCAGAGAAACCAGAAACCAATCAAGCACCGGGAGGACATGCAAACCCGACCTGAGGTGAGTTTCAAACCCCAAAATCTAGAGGTGTGAGGTGGTACTAAGCCATCATGACTCATAAACCAAACTTTTAAACTGGCCGATTAGAACAGGGACTCCGTCCTCTTCCTGTCCGCACTACACGTCCTCTGCAGTAGTATGTGACTTGTCCTGGGCAAATACAAAGTCAAAGGGTGATGCAAACCTCCAGTGCTCTGTGATCACAATGCACAGGTTAAACAAATCCCGCTGCAGACTTGAAGCCAACAGAAATGAGGTCAGCTTTGTTTGTTTCAGAGTGGACCGAGTTTGTTCACTGCAGCAAAAAAAAATATAGTCGGTCTGAGTTTGTTTTGTTTTTGATGGCTGAATGAGAGCGAGTGTGAAAACACCCCAGGACAGGGGTATCTCTGTGGTTATGGTGTTGGACTACTGATCAGAACGTCCCAGGTTCAAACCCCAGCACCGCCACGTTGCCAATGTTGAGCCCCTTGAGCGAAGCCTTCAATCCCCAACTGATCCGATGTATAATGAGATAAAATGTCGATCTGAAAAATACTGTACTGTTAGTTAGCAAGTGATCAGCAGTAGCGCTAGCGCACCCAGATAATGAGGTTGGAAGTCAAGATCCTTCTGCCTGTATAATTCAATCAGACACAGGAATCAGCCGAGGGAACTGAAGTCTCCAGAAGTCTAAGAAAATGTGTAACAGTAGAAGAAGCTGCTAACAACATGGTGGTATCGTCTGCCTTCAGATAACAACATAACCATGAGGGACATCGTGCGTCTCATCTGTACACGAGGTAAAGTGAAGAGCGCGTACAAAATTATGGCGATGTAAACGTCTTCATGTTTTTATTGTTCCACATGATACCATTTTGCCGGTAACTAACTATAACTATAAGTAAAAAATCTGAATCTAAAACTTTCGAGCTAATCCTAATCTCTAACACTCACCAATTTACAACACGTTACAGCATTTACCAGACGCCTTTATCCAGAGCAACTTATATTTTTATCTCATTATACATCTGAGCAGGTGAAGGTTAAGGGCCTCGCTCAAGGGCACAACAGGGACAACCTGGTGGTTGTGGGATTCAAACCTAGGACCTTCCAAACTGTAGTTCAATACCTTAACCACTACTGTTACAGTCACCACTAATCCTAATCTCTACCCCTCACTCACTGTAATAACTTGTTCGTCTGTTGCTTTGGTGTGTGCTGTAATAGTTACCTGGGAATACAACACAGCGCCACCTAGCGCAGATTAGGTCAGATTAATTTCGGTCAATAAATCGAGTGTGTGTACTGGGACAGAGGAGAGCTCTAAACACAGATTTAGGTCACTGTGCATGGAAACTGAGTGTGTGTGTGTGTGTGTGTGTGTGTCACTCCACTGTTCTGTGTTCACTAGTGTGTTGTAGAGATTTCAGAGCGTCTGGATGAGATCGTCTGCCAAACGCTGTAAAGGTACATTTGCATTTCTTTTCCATAAGACTATATTTGGAAACACAAAGTTTCCATTTTCTCATCTTCATCCACCTGGTAGCTCAGTGTAGAGGAGCACGAGCGCCTTTAGTGACATCAGTGAAGAGCGTCCTGTGATTATAATAATACTGGAGCTGAACAGTCATTAATATTTCTATAACGCAGTACCTACTCGAGATCAACAGGGGGAGCCGGTGATAAAATAAAATATAGTGAAAAACCATACACGCTAACGCGGCGACACAGAGATGTGAGCGACGCACCTTCCTCGGCTGCTCCGCGATCCTCACTGCTCATCTCCAGGGAAATTCTTGGGTGGAGACACAGTTAATGATGACCTTCGTTTTTGCATTTTGCAAAGTGACTCGAAGGCAGGAGACACAGACGTGCAGAGACAATCCTGTCCTGAGCACGCCGTCTCAACCCCGCGGAGAGACGAGTCCATGATAAACTACGCGAGTCAGTGATAAACTACGCTAATCTCTCGTTATAAACGAGTCTGAGCGCTAACGAATAACATTCAGCTTCACACACACACACAAAAACGAATAAATCATGCTTCATTGCTTCAATGTTTTTTTTTTTCTACATTTCTGCTTCTCTACGTTTATTCCTGTGAGTCGTGAAGTGTCTGAGTGTCTGATGTTTGTCTCCAGTCTCTCACCATCTGCGTCCACTTCGTTGATCATGTCCTGCAGCTCAGCCTCGGTGGGGTTCTGACCCAGAGACCGCATCACCGTGCCGAGCTCTTTAGTGGTGATGGTGCCATCGCCGTCCTTATCGAACAGTGAGAACGCCTCCTTAAACTCTGTCCCAATAAACAAACAAACAAACACAGTAAGGGGCGAAGCCTCAAACCACTACAGTTTCTTTTACTCGTCTCACACACACACACACATTCGTCACACTCGCACACACTCTCACACACTCGTCACATTCACACACACTCGCACACTCACACACACTCGTCACACTCACACACACTCATCACACTCACACACACTCATCACACTCGCACCACACTCGTCACACTCGCACACACTCACATCACACTCGTCACATTCACACACACTCGCACATTCACACACACTCGCACACTCACACACACTCATCACACTCGCACCACACTCGCACACACTCGTCACATTCGCACACTCGCATCACACTCGTCACATTCACACACTCACACACACACACACTCATCACACTCGCACACACTCGCACACTCGTCACATTCACACACATTCGTCACACACACTCATAAACGGAGTCGGATCAGATTAATATTTTGTAATTAAATGTGATTCACAATTAGACTTTCAGCCATGAAAAAAGTTTGTACACCCCTTATTTTAACTCCACGGTCGTTCCTGATGTTTATTTCTCTCTACACTGTAAAACAACACTGTTTATTATCCAAAATCCACAATAATCTCCTTTAGTTGATATTGAGATGTATATCTGCTACTTCTGCTCTGTAAAGCTTCATAACGGCTCTAATCTGAGGTGCTGCTTGTTAATTGGTGATTTCTGAGGCTGGTGACTCTAAATGAACGTCTCCTCTGCAGCAGAGGTCAGTTTTGGTCTTGATGGGTTTTACAAACACACTCGACACGATACTGTTCCTGTAGGATCTGATCCAGAACAGCTGACCTTCGTGTGTTATAATAACTCCTGACTGTTAGTGTTATTATGTCATTCTGTAATGCTGTGTGTTGTTTTATAGAGACGGACTGTACAGAAGAGAATAAAGTCCGATTAGTGTCGACTCTCACCTGCGATCTGTTCCTCCGTGAGCTGATCAGCCTTTAACACAAAGCAGACAGATTTATTATCATCATCATCATCATCATCATCATCACACTGAAACAATCATCTGAACTGGTGACGGCTTAAAAACACAGTGTTGATGAAACACGTCACCACACAGACACGTCACAATTCCATCAAACCTGTAGATCGTTACGTTTCACAACAACACAGACGTCAATAATTCAGTCTGTTATTATATTACAGCCGTCAAAACCTCCGATTTTATCATTTCACGCTCAAAATATAAACATTTCATTATGAGGAAAGTCTACAGGAGAATAAACACACACACACACACACACACACACACACACACACGTGTCACATGATCAGACTTAAAGTTTGTTCTAGGTGTGCTCCTCAAAGCCCCGCCCCCTTTTCCTGTATGATGGGATTAGATGGGTGTCAGCATGGCGAGTCCGTCACTCACACACACCTCATTACTGCAGCAAACAACACTGAACAAACAAACGCCTGAATGTGTGTGTGTGTGTGTGTGTGTGTGTGTGTGTGTGTGAGGGTCGAACTGACATGTGTCTTCTACATCACTGCAGAGAAGGATGGAGTGTTTCACCACACACACACACACACACACACACACACACACACGGTGCACAGTTTAATAAGAACTTTGTCAGTCCTCTAAGCTAAGAAAACTGCTTAAAAGTGTTCACACACACACACACACACACACACACACACACACACCAGAGACTCTATGCAGCATTATTATTATTATTATTATTATTATAAGACACATTAATCCTCCATGTGTCCAGTTATTAGTGAGTCTTTATACACACACTTTTTATTATGTAGAAATGATCAGTTGTATTTTGTTCTCATAAACCTTACTTATGATTATTTATTTGTTTATTTGTTTGTTGCTTTGTTTTCTCTGTGTCTTTATCACTGTGTGTGTAAATGAATCATTTCTCTGTCGGGTCTAAAGCTGAACGACCTCGCGCTCACAGTACATCTGCACACACACACACACCTGTACACTGAGGTGCAGACAGCTGGGGGACACGGCTACAGGATCAGCTGGCAGCAGTGTGTGTGTGTGTGTGTGTGCAAAATCTGTCACTATATATCTTAATTATGGCAACTTTAGAGCACACACACACACACACACACACACACACACACACACACACACACGCTCGAGTTTAACTCTCCTACTGTTTATTTTATATATTTGTTGATGTTTTATTTCAGACACTTTACTCTTATTATACACCATTAAACATGAAGCTGTAATGAACTCTATAGTCTCTCTTTATATCACACACACACACACACACACACACACGCACACACACACCTGGTGTTAGGGAGAGCTCTGTAATAAACAGATCCACACTGTCCAGATTCACACACACATTAATATTATTATAAAGAAACTTGAATCTCTTTGATTTGGTTAATTGATTAATTAATTAATTAATTAATATTTCCAGTTTATTATAATCCACAAACACTCCATAATTAAACCCTGACTGTTATTACTGTTATTAAATATCTCTCTATAATCTCTGTATATGTAATAAGTGGTTATTTGTTGGATGTTTAATGTGTTATTGACTCTCTCAGGACTTTAATAAGATCAAGTGAGTTTCAGGAAACATCAAAAACAAACATGTAGATATTATAAATATTATAAATATTAATGTATATATGAGGAATAATAATAATTATTATTATACTCACCATGTTTGTAGAGAGAGAGAGAGAGAGAGAGAGAGAGAGAGACAGGTCCAGGTGTGGAAGCGGAGTCCGAGGTGTGTGTGTGTGTGTGTGTGTGTGAGAGATGCTGTGCGCTCCGCTGCTCAGGGTGTAATACCGCCCTCCACCACACCGAGCCGCCAGTGAGCTCCTACATCCGGGTCTCTCACACCGGCTCTCTGAACACGGCAGCGTTTTCACTTTCCACTAGAGGGCGCTGCTGCGACAAAACACACAAAGTCGCTGTTTTTCTTTAAATAATAATCATAATAATAAATATTAATAAATGTGGAAGCCCTTTTGTTGAACCCACAATATAAATAAGCCGTATTTTGTTCTGTTTGGCTCAAACAAAGACTAAAACAACTGATCACTCATATATAATACACACATTTTAACTACTTTATTTATATCTACAACTCCTTAATAAATGTCCATAAAGACATAAATGTTACAGATATAAAACATTACTCAGGCATGGTCCA
This sequence comes from Clarias angolensis, assembly GCA_030068255.1. Classification (NCBI taxonomy): domain Eukaryota; kingdom Metazoa; phylum Chordata; class Actinopteri; order Siluriformes; family Clariidae; genus Clarias; species Clarias angolensis. The sequence continues at coordinate 19,758,461 of JAQKPX010000020.1, forward strand.
CCAATGTGAGTCTGATGACGATTCAGAACAGCAGATTTATGGATACACACAACAACTTCTCCTCCATCAGAGGTGTCAAGTAACGAAGTACAAATACTTCGTTACCTTACTTAAGTAGAAATTTTGGGTATCTATACTTTAC
>JAQKPX010000020.1:19778400-19790453 GCA_030068255.1 Clarias angolensis
CTTCCTTAGAGTACCGCTCCACATTTTGTTTGCAGATATCCAAACGCTCCTGTTGATGCTCTTCCGTGAGTTGAGCCGTTGTTTCGGCACCAGGTACACCCTCAGACCACGAGAAGATCTCCACTTCTTCATGCGAATCACAAGTGGCGCATCCATTTTGGCTCAAACAGCAGTGACTGGGGAGACAGGAGCCTTGAACAGAAAGCGCTGATAAGACAGTGCGGCCCACAGACGTTTCATCATAACTGGAGTGCGGATAAATTTTGACACAACCTCATATTTAAATGCACTAGAGCTCTCTCAGACAGATGAAACAGTTCTTACGTGGTGACCACCGACATGACTTTTCTCTCATGAATGCGCTGGTGAGCTTGAAAAGTACTCTGCCAGGTAAAACCTTTCCCGCACTGTGAGCAGCGATACGGTTTCTCTTCCGTGTGAACTTGTTGGTGCGTTTGAAGGTTACCTTTTTGACTAAAACTCTTCCCACACTGCAAGCAGTGATACGGCTTCTCTCCCGTGTGAATGCGCTGGTGTTTTTGTAGGTCGCTCTGTCGAGGAAAACGTTTCCCGCACTCCGAGCAGTGGTGTGGCTTCTCGCCTGTGTGTGTCCGCCGGTGGTGCTGCAGAGAACTCTGTCGAGTGAAAGTCTTTCCACACTCAAGGCAGCGGTGTGGCCTCTCTCCCGTGTGAACGACCTGGTGCTGCTGGAGAGAACTCTGTCGAGTAAAACTATTCCCACACTGTGAGCACTGGAACGGCTTCTCTCCCGTGTGAGTGCGCTGGTGAGCTCTGAGGTTACTCCGGTTTGTAAATCTGTTCCCGCACTGCAAACAGTGATAGACTTTCTGTACTGGTCCATGAGTGTTGACTGAAGCAGAAGATAATCGCTGAATACTGGAGCTGGTCGTCAGTATTAGATTGTCATATTGAATTTCTCCTGATATCACCACTTTGTCATATTCATCATTATGGTTTGTCCTGATGTGTTTTTCGAGGCTAATTTGAGACGTATAGGCGAGTGGACACCAGGAGCAGGAGAAGACTTGCAACTGATCATCGTCCATTTCTGGAGCAGAAAAGAAAAGTATTAGAAACTCATTGGGAAATGGAACAAATATAAAATCTGCCTGAACAAACAACAGAAGAAATCTAATTAATATTCCCTGTAAACCTGTGCAACAGTGAGCTCGTATGCAAACACAGTCAATATGGTGTCAAAAGAGTAGTAAGAGGTATTTATCCACATCTTTGTGGATTGGTGTCCCATTAAGAGGACATGAAGTTTTCTCCCAAATACACTGTCTAAATATCCCTGTACCATCATCATATGAGTGTTGGGTATAACTCTATTTCCAAACTCCTTCTGGTTTAAAGACATTTAAGTTCATAGTGATCAAATGCTAATGAAGAGAAACAGTTGTGTTCAGATGCTTTCCAAGTATTACAAGAATTAAAATGTTTAAGAACAATTTATTAAAAACATTACCCCCGTATTATTATATTACTGATTTGACTGGTTGGATTAGACATAGCTGGATAGGGATGAGTGACGCTACAGACGCTTTTAGACAAACAACATTAGCACTGATGAGTTTAATGGATAAAGAAGAGAACATCTTACAGGATCGTTGCCCAGGTAACCGACAATCACTATGGGGTGCTAACCAATCAGAGCTTTCATACCGACCTTTCTGTGAACTAGGATTGGTGGGATAGTTTTGTCCTCCCTGCATTAGGGCGGAGCTCAGGTCATACTGTGGTGTAAGTGACGGTGTGAACACTGATGCTTAGGTTCGCAAACAAACGCACTATTGTGTGATTGTCATCTAAAAAGTAACAAGATGCTGTTTAAATTGTTCTGAGTAAAAGTACAGGTTGTTCATCAAGACATTTACTGAGTAGAAGTCAAAAGTACCACACGAGGAAAATACTTAAAGTACAGATACATGAAAAAAAAAATACTTAAGTAGATCATTCTCTGTCACCTCTGGGTAATCACATGTTACCTGTGTCTTGTTGGTAACAAACAGCAGATGGGGTACAGGGCTTTGATCACTTCATGTTTTTGTGGGTTGATGTCGGAGAAACAGGTTGCATATCAAACATATCAAGACAAACTAGATGATGGTACAGTTCAGAAAAACTAAGGCCTCACTGACCCCATCAATATCCTGACAAAGGCTCTAATGGCAATGGAGACAAATGGAGACCTAGGGGTACTTGTACCAACTGAATGTGTAGCCTAATAGCAGTACAAAGGAAACGATAGAGCAGACTACATTTACAGGAAGCCCAGGATCTTTAACGCATGCTGCAGGAGGGTGGCGATGCGCACCATGTGCATTGAGGCTGTTTGGGAGCAGTGCAGGTGAAACCAGCAAACTCAACACGTTTATTACAAGGGCAGGACTGTTCACTGTGACCAAGCTAGACTCCTGCTCTTCCATGACTGTTTATTCAAACAGCAAAGCACTCGGATTGATCCAGCTGGTTAGAAGACAACAAGCGCTACAAGACAAAACACAATACACCATCAATCAAGGCATGTTGTGGTCAGTTACATGGTCTCCAATGGGAACAGATCTTCTAGCAGATGAAATCTGTGTTTCTGGCCTCTTTTAAATGTTGAAGTAAAGTAATATTTTTCTATCAAAAAACCCAAAAGATTAAAAGGTTAGGGAAGGATAAATGTGTGCATTAATATAAAATGAATAAACGATACAGAAAGTCAAATCTACATGAAGTAAAATTTATTTCATTTGAAACGTTTGCATTTGCCTTGTATCAAAAACAACTCAAGCATGAACAACTTCCTCTCCACCTCCTGCTAAAACTCCATTTTTATCAAACATTATTTAAAACGTGGATGTACATACAAATAATATAGTCATCATACATTAGTGTAGCAACTCCAAACTGTACAACTCTAGACAACTACACCTTTAATATCAACCATAGATAACATACGTGAACAAATCTTGCTTGAGAAACAGCAGTTACACAATGCTTCATGATTTAAAAGATAATTCATCCCCAGCTGATGGCTCCATGTTGGTGCAGGTCTGTATAACAAAAAAAGTACATCTACATTCATTAAAGCTGCTTCTTGGCTTTGCAAATGTGTTGGTGTTCCTGGAGATCTTTCTTATGGTTTCTCTCCGGTGTGAATGCATTGGTGTCGTTCGAGGTTACTCTTCCTTGTAAAACCATTTCCACAATGCGAGCAACAATGCAGCTTCTCTCCGGTGTGAACGCGTTGGTGCCGCTGGAGATCCCCCTTGTTTGTAAATCTCTTTTCACACCGCGAGCAATGATACGGCTTCTCTCCCGTGTGGACGCGGCGGTGCATTTGAAGACCGTACTTCTTAGTAAAACACTTCCCGCACTCCGAGCAGCGGTGCGGCTTCTCTCCGCTGTGAATGCGCAGATGTTCCTGCAGATGATTCCCTTGATAAAAATTCTTCCCACACTGTAAGCAGTGATACGGCTTCTCTCCCGTGTGAATGCGTTGGTGTTTTTGGAGATTGCTTTTCGTTGTAAAGCTCTTCCCACACTCTGTGCAGTCGTAAGGTTTCTCTCCCGTGTGAAAGCAATGATGGGTTTGGAAATCACTCTTGTTTGTAAAACTCTTCCCGCATTCTGAGCAGTGCTGTAATTTTTTTCTCGTATGGACGTGTTGGTGTCGTAGGAGGTTATCTGGTTCGGAAAAACTTTTTCCACACTGTGAGCAGGAATGGACTTCTTCCTGCATTTGGCCGTAACAGTTCAGAGTACCAGAGATCAGATTCTGATGTTTAATCTCACCTGGCACAGTCACCTTCTTATATTCTTTACTGTGGCACCTTCTGCTGTGTTTGTGGAGGTAAATTTGAGATGTATAGCACCGTGAACACCAACGGCAAGTGAAGCCTTTAGGAACGTCATCGCTTGATTCTGGAGCAGAAAATTAAGTATTAGAATCTCATTTTGAAATGGAAAAGAAAAAAAAAATTTTTTTTCAATAAAAATGCTAGTAATTTAACAGTCTGTAAAATGATAACCAAAGGCAGGATAAAGTCAGTGGTACTTGCTGTAACTGTGCAGCAATGTAAAACTATGAAACAAGGCACTGACTAGGCTCCCAACAGAACTCACAGGTTGAATGACATTAATGTATTCGACGACTTAGCTTGGAAAGAGAACTTGAAATGATAAAATCTTTGTTCGCCATATGTTGAAGCTACGAAGTACGAAATATGAGTTTGCCATAAGTAAAAGTATTTTAAAAAAGGGGTACTTTATTTACTCTTGTTGCAGTGAGCAGACATGTTAATTTGATTTTACTTAACTTAGGTTGTTAAGGGGGTGTTTACATTTGCATGTTCTAGTCAAAGGCAGTGAACAACACTAGGGATGTTTAAGTTAATAATTAATCAACTGACTCATTAGGGATCCAACTGATTAAAAAATGTAAGTGATGTTTGTTTTGCATAATATTTCTCCTCAGGCACCTACTAACCCTTTAAGTTCTGCCACCGAAAAATTCCACCAATGTGGAATATGCAATTTTGCGTATTTTTACATGTTGTAGTGTCAGTTTTTGGAGCATTTCCATATGCCATACATAAATGCAATCATTACAGCCCTATCTCCAATGTCATATATGTAACACATGCATAGCAATTACGTAAATTGTTTGAAAATGCACAAAAAACCCCCAACAAAAATCTATTTATTATTATTTTTTTTTAGCTCTACATATTTTTCTCTAAACAAGTACCTACCACAAACTTAGCAATATAGAAATCTTGCAGAAAACACTTTAAAACACAACAAGGTTTATTGGGTCCATCTACATTAATTAATTTGTAAGACAGATTCATTTTAAGAAAAAGTGCATTATGAACAAAGCAATGTTTCAACAGTGAACAAACAAATACAAAACAAACAGCAAACCATGAAGTGATGAAAACAATAAAAATGACACGTCAAGAGATTCTATTAAAAAGCTTCATTATAAGGCCTAAAATAAAAGGGATGCACAAAGATGCACAGCATATGAACACCGACAACCCCCGCTGTGAAAGGACTTGTGAAACTTCCTGTCCACTATGATGTATAGGGGCACTTGGCATGCCTCGCACTAAAATGGCATTTCCTGTGACCTCCATGTGCACAAACTGCTCTACCAAGCGCTGGTAGCTCAGCTGTGCTGGTTGAAAGCGAACCTCACAGAGCTCGGTCAACAACTGCTTTTGGAACGTGTGTCATGGGTGCTCCTGTCAGCAACAGCAAGTAGTTGCTTATGAAATGGGTCACTACAGACGTGTACCACTTTCTACTCTTTTTCCATGAAGAATAGTAACCAATCAGCTGGTCTGAGCGGTCAGCTCCCCATGAAGCTAATGTAATCCCGACAGTCAACGGATTTGGAATATCCAAACTATGGTACACCTCCAGCTGAAACTGCACAATCTTTGCACAGTGCTTGAGGAATCTGTAGTGTGCAGAGTGGAGCGTCATATTTTAATCCATTTTGTGAACGGGAGCGGTCCCTCTCGGATCCACCTTATGGATTACGGTGGGGTTTTTCTTTTGTTTTTGAGGTGTTAATTCTTGTGTCATTGTACTGTAGGTCCCCACAGGCTCCAAACAGGCCAGAGGACTACTGCGCCAGTATAGAAATGATCACAATAGATATTAGATCCCAGGAAATCCTCTCTAACCAGCAACATACAGAATCAAATGAAAGCCTCTTCCCACTTGCCTCTATAACCTGTGTAGCCAGGACTATCAGAGAACACACAAAGCTTAATTGCCCATTTTGTTTGCTTATTCTCGATGTAATACTTCAGCCTGATTCTAGCTTTGCTCATCCACACAAAGGGGGTCACTGGGGGCATCTTCCTCAGGGTCTTTTAAGCCTATTCGATGTGATTCTGAGGAACAGATCTCCGGACACGACCTTTTGAAGGTAGGAGACATGAAAGATGGAGTGCCACACCAGTAACCTCTGGTGATTTTTGATGAAAGCTGTCAGAGGTGGTTGCAGACCTGGGTTTCTTTTGGACAGTAAAGTGTTGGGCATGATTGGGCATGACTCTAAAAGGACCCTTGGCTCTGTGGCTCCCTGTGGTCTGTGGATCAAAACTCTGGTTGTGAGGGCTCCAATATCTTCAACACTACGACAAAGAAGGTAAGAAGAACGGTTAGTACGTTAGATTTATTTTTTTCAGCATAAGCGATGACGTCTAAAATGATACATCATGCACCCATGCTTGCTAAAAGTAAATTAGCAGACAAAGTAAGGAAGTAAAGAACAATATCAAACTACAACAGTGGGGGACTAGAACACACAAAACTAGAACGGAAGATAAAGTTGGTATATAAAGATTTACTAGCTAACAGTCAGTTTCATTCTCTAACTCAAAAACAAACAAACAAAAAGAACATACATACACGTCCTGGGCAGGATCTATTTCTGTTAGCTTCGTCCACACTAGAGGCTGAATCTGGAGTTGATGAGCAGCTGGAGACTTTGTCATCCTTCTCCATGAATGCTTCCGCCAAATAATCTTGGGCTGTACGTCTACATTAAGCCGTTTAGGTGGGGACTATTTCATTTTATTTTTGCACGCAAAAGTGTGTGTGTGTGTGTGTGTGTGTGTGTGTGTGTGTGTGTGAGAGAGAGAAAACAATGAGAGTGAGCAAGACCTCAATGATTAACAGACTAAAGAATAAAATGTAATGGAGTAGTAGCTAATCTAGCCAACAGAGAGAGCATGAAATGTTGAATGTCTTGTGCTTGTGATGTCACAGCACACGACAAACAGGGTTGGAGTATGCACACACAACTTAGATGCATATGGCATATATAGCATCTGCAATACTGTATAAATTTATAAATGTTACAATATTTTTAAAAGTAATAAATTTTTTCATTTTCTATCTATAACGTCGGGGGTTGCTGGAGGTTTAAAATCGGTGTGAAACGCCTCTGATTTTGTATCTCACATGTCTATTAACCTATACACCACAAGGGGGCAGACTTGCAGTCAGGTGATGGACATTGTATTTTTTCGCAGCCTCCTTTTAAATAAGGACATTTTCAACAGGCGAACAATTGACATCTTGTTTTGTTAGATTCTGTTTGAACGATTTCACTTCATTCATTTGTCTCACATACTATTGTTAAAGACAAATATGTGAAATTTTCACCCCTAGTCAACATAGTGTTTAAACTGGGACAGTTTTCAGGACATATTTTCTTTGAACCAGGTCTACGACTGTATTTGATGCTCATGGACATGATTTTAAAACTGTCATTTTTTCCTGGTTGAATATGATGTCCTCCAGTATCATCCTGGTCTTTTGGCCTTTAAATTAGATTTATTTTTATCAGTTAAAGGGAGGCTCTGTTACGAGTACGTCATACCACTGTATATCCTTACAATCCTTCTCTCCATAGATATTGTATGGAAGTGCAGGACTGTGAAGAGGGCAACTATGAACGGTTATTCTGTTCAGTTAGAGAGCAGAGCACTCACCTACATGCCAGCCTCGAATAAACTTCTCACCAAATATTAAAATAAAACTGTTGCAGCTCATTCTTATTTTCATCACAAAAAAAAAAAAAAAAAGTTTGCCTCTTGCTACAGAATCCCTAAAGCCTCCAGATGTTTCAGTTACGTGTGATGACTCTTACTGTCCAGTATTACTGCTTAACATTAACTACTGGAAGTGGAGGATGGTTTATACTGAAAATATAAAATTGAACTTTTGTAATCTGGTTTAATCTAGGTCAGGGATGTGTTTAGAATAAGAGTCCAAGCGAGCGAAACTGCTCATGCTCTGTGTGAGAGGGTGAGGATCAGTTTCCTCTGAGGATGTTACACCTCCCTGTGACGCAGCACGAGCAGCAGTTTAAAACCCATCCGTTAAAAATATACACACTGATTCATTTAACGGCCAAAACATGGTTCTGGTGCTAAAAAGTGAGTTTTCGTTTAACACAATTTTTCATAACACTTAATTCATTCTCATCTCCCGATCCATATATACAGTGGAACAAAAGTTCTATACACACATACACACATACGTGGTCACAGTGTTATAGTAAACAGTACACGTGTGCACGGATGTTGATTATACCAGTAAGAGACGAGCACTAAGACCCAGCAGGGGAGACAATTACCCACAATTCCGCAGCACAAGAGAGAGAAAAACCGTTGCCTCAGTTGTGATCACGTGACGCTCGGCGTCAAAACAAGAAGCGCACGTGTGATACATGATACTCGGTACTCGTAAACCAAGACATGTTCGTTTTCCAAGACAAAATTTATGAAAAATCTTTGCTCGTCTTGAGGAACACTCGCAAACCGCGTTACTCACAATCTGAGGTTTCACTGTAAATCATTCTTTTTGTAAATACGCAGACACGTTTATATATTTTTATACCATCTTTCCACCTGTTCTGTCACCAAGTTAAGGACACTACACGAGGTTATATAATGTGCAAACAACTGTAGGACTTTATTTGAGACATAAACGACAGCATGTGAGTGAAATTATTTGAATATAAACACAGCATGAATATGGTGTGAAATGTAAATCTTGGATGTGTGTGTGTGTGTGACACCCGTCAGTAATCGGTGTTGAATAAAATGGGTGTTTGTGGTAATACTGGTTTGACTTTCTCCGAGTGTCTGTACGCTGTTTCCCGGGGTTCCCCCCCGCCAGTCTGAGTCTCTTCTTCAGTGGTACTTTGTCGTGTCGTCGGTTCTTTCATTTGGATGCGCATTCTCCAAGCAGCTTTCTTTTTCTTCAGAATGTCATCGGCCTGGCTCGTGTTTGGTTCCTCATCTCTGAGATGAGCCGACGCGTCTGCTCTCCGCGTGCCTCCCTTCTGTTTTTTTCTCTGGCGGTATTGTTTCATTTCCTCAGACTTTTTCTTCCTCAACGCTTCCAGGAGCTTAGGATCGGACTGAGCTTGTTGCTGTAGCTGAAGCCTGGACAATTTTTTTCTCTCCCTATTAGCTCTCTTTATGTCGTCGTGTTTCGCTCCGTTTTCTCTCTGCCGTTTCCTCCACGCCTGTACCTTAAGCCGCGTCTTCTCTCTTCTAGCTTTCGCTTCTGCCTCATTTTCATTTGAGGGTTTTCTGTTTTCTGCAAATAATATTCACTTTGAATTACCACCGGGCCATCATGAAGGGATCCATCATGAAATTGTGCAAATATTAAAATAAAAATGTGTGTGTGTGTGTAGCCAGGTCTGTTAAGGTTAATTTAGATATACAGATTAAATAAAAAAAAATTAAATGATCAATAATCATAATCAAACAAGACTCAAATTAATTGTAAATAAGTAAGATTCTTCTGTCTTGTAATATTTATAAGCAAAATCACAGAAGGAAAGTATGAGTATATATCATGTAGTGTCTGTAACCTTTACGCATGAAACAAATATCATAATCTTGGGAGGATTTTTGGTTTTAAGTTAATGGTGATACTTGTTACTGATAATCACAGCCTTTTATGTCATTTTGTGTGACTTTCACTTGTTAGGAGTCTGAGCAACTGAAAGCCTAAAATTTCTTAAAATATATTCAAAGTACTGGGATATTTATGCTTGATATATATTGAATCATCATAATAAATCCAACCTGTTACAAAGTAGAGTGAACTTGGTTACGGACACTACCCCATTTCAGGGTAACAGCTATAAATCTATTAAACATCCCTGGATCTATGAGCTTTCTCCTTTTCTTTTTATTCATATCTTACGGTTGCATTTTGGTACAAAGCAAGTTAGGACAATGAATGAATTCTTCTAGTGCCAGTATTGTATCACAGTGTGATAGTTTAATTGTTCTTAGAAACCCTTGTACAAGTTGTATGATGCAGTTTGTTATCAGAGGAGATGGAACATCATGTTTGACACTTTTTTCCTATAACTTATTGTATGATGCAGCATTGTGTAATCCAAGCTTTCCACTTATGGTAGTGAATTCCATAATATTAATAGATAGAAACACGATTGCTAAATACAATTTCATGAATTCAAATCTTTTAATTCATCTTAACTGTCATTCAGATGAAACTTGACCAATTTAGATTTAACATGAAAAGACATAAACCTGAAAAAGTGTATTATTCTAAAATGCTAAATTGTTAAGATATTGCAACATGAATTTGACTTGGTTACGGACACTACAGATTTTTTGCTCTTTTTAAGCTTTTCCCCAAAAACCACCTCTTACACAAAGCACTGAGGTCGCCCTGGAATTTAAATGGTTAAATATAATTATTGAGCAGATTACAAAAATTACAAATTATAACTAAATAAAATATAAGTTTCAATGTTTTAAGGCGAGATTAAGGTGTGTCTCTAATATGGAGCATTTAAACAAAACCACTGTTATTAATTATTTTGGAGAAAAGATCCTTAATTTTGTAATTATTCCAGATCATACTCTTCTAGAAGCTTACAGCAATTTTAGTATCAACACTCATAAAGAAATATGGATAATTAGCATTTTAAATGATTATTGTTTGAAGTGAGACAGTACAACACTGAAAAACTGTCATTTTTGTGGCTCATATAAAAACATCTCTCCAAAACAGCTGAAGTTAGCAACTTGACATTTTTAAGGAAGCGAGATCAGTCACTTCCATGTTACATAAACTTCAGAAGGAGCTTCTTCACACATTTTCTGGATTATATGTATAACATAAAATAATAAAATCAGCACCAACACTGTGTTTTGTGCGAATACAGAAGAGAGTTCAGGGATCGATTCGATTTGAAGACTCGCCCCGCGGCTGTGATCTGTTCTGCTTTTATACACGTCATAACTGACGCGGCCTGATGCGTCACCACAGACATGATAAACGTGAGGAGTAAATGTGAGGGTTTAATGTTCGTCTGGTGTCAGTTCATTCACTCTGCTATTGATTTTTCTGTCTCATGAGCTATAACCTGATGTTGAGTGAGAGTGTTCGAAAGTCAGCGTTACCGCAAATTGTGGTGGTACAGACGCTGCCCTCGGACTCTTCCTCTTTCACAACCATGATCTGAAATTCTTCTTTCCCCTCTCCCCCAGGGCTCGATGTTCCCTCACCTGAAAGTTTTATTATTCATCGTTAAATACTTGATTCATTAGGATTAAACACGTAGAGAAGGTGTTAAAGTGGAGGAACATAACACATCCTCTTACAGAGATAGTCTTCATCTTCAGGTTCTTCCTTTACTACAGGTTTCTGTTCATCTCCAGGTGTGACGTCTCCCACAGCGCCTGATGTCCCCTCACCTGGAAAATCCGTCAAATATAAACACACGCAGCACAAACACACTGTATACGGTTGTTGCCTCAGGAGTTAAGATGAAAATGCAGCACTGACCCTCGGGCCGGGCCGTGACCCGCCATGTGGACTGACAGATGTAGCCCTCCTCGTTTATCTCCTCCACTTTTACACATTTCTGATGGTCCACAGCGTCGGTGTGTTCCTCACAGTCTGATCCTCCTCCGTCTGAACCTGAGCGAGTTTCTGTCCTCACATCCTCACCGAGCTGATGAACACAGAGGGACGACACTTAATAATGAGGAAAACAACTGGGGTTACAGATCCTGAAGGTATCAGCGAAGACGGTCCTGACTTCATGAGATGTTCATACACACTGCATTAACACACTGATTAAACTACAGTAGCCTCAGACCTTAATTGATCTGTGATCCGTACAGATCCCTCACCACATGTGAACCGAGCTTTTACTGCAAAGTGAAACGTTAGATTGTTAAACTGAGGTTTACTTTCACTTCCCTCTCACACATGCTCTGTTCCCGTCGGGGTTGCCAGATCACACTGACCAGATCTCACCTAGACAGGGATGAATTCCGAAAAAGACAGAACGTACTAGTAGTTCTACTGCAGATCAACTTCAGTACAGGAGGCATTCGAGTCAAAGCAGGACTTCTGATTACATTCCTTAGAGTAAAAACTCCCTTTATTTCTCTATATAATCTGCTGATACACTAATGCACTTATCCCAGTGTTTCACTAGTGCTTGGACA
>JAQKPX010000020.1:19932749-19948125 GCA_030068255.1 Clarias angolensis
TTTATTTATATAGCGCTTTTAACAATGGTCATTGTCTCAAAGCAGCTTCACAAAAATGAAAGAAATTTTTTTTTTTTAAGAAAATTTTTGGAAGTGTGTATGTGTGAGAAAAATGTGTCTAGGTAATAATGAGATGAATGAATGAAATGTCTCCGATGAGCAAGGCAAGGGTGATGGCGACTGTGGCAAGGAAAAACTCCCTGAGATGGCAATAGGAAGAAACCTTGCGAGGAACCGGACTCAATCAGGGAACCCATCCTCTTTTGGGTCATCTGGGTGTTTACTATACAATATAATGTACTAATAATAGCACATATTGTATTTGGAGCACTTAATCAGAGGATTTAATATAACAGAGCAAGCATTTAGTGTCATGTATCATACCTCTCAGAAATCCCATTTCTCTATTTGTTTTAAATACAAATACAATTTCTTTCAAAACACTAAGGGCAGGTGAACTGAGTCTTGAGGTGTTTTTGCTAGTTGTGCACATCACTCGAATACAGGCTCTGCTCAGAGGTTAATATCTCCTTGGTTTACTTCTACTGACACTGACGATGTGCTTAACTTTGCTAAAACAAACCTTTTACCTATAAGTCCTGCCTTCACTCTTTAGGATTGCTTTAGTTTTAATCGCATTTTACTGTTCTAATTATTGTTAGTTTTAGTCTACTTTTAGTTGCCAAAAATAACACTTTAATTTCATTTTAGCCATGTACACTAACTTTTATAAATTTAATTATTTAATTAATATTAATATATATACACTGTATATATAATTATTGATTTTGTGTTCAATAATGCAATAACTAACTATGAAATCACATACTGTTAGGCCACTTCTTTATACTGATATTTCAATTTCAAATGTCAAATTCAGTGCCAACTGAGTAGCATTACATGATGTCATTGTTCTCTGTGGTATACATTTGAAACACACTGTGGTAAGTGTTTTTTCTCAGGTTTTCTATATCAGCATGTTATCATTGAGTATTTTACATTTGTCACGTGTACCTTACAGCCAGGAAGTAGCGTAAGAATCAGGAATTATATATAAATTTATACATTCACGTACTGTATATTCCCACATGTATTCTGTGGTTCATACATTATCAGTAATACACTGATCACAGATAACATTATGACCACTCATCTAATAGTGAGTAGAGTTCCCTTTTATGAGCGTATGCTCTTAATTTCTTTCTCATCAATGTTTTAAAAATCCAATTGTTATAAATAGAGAAGAAGTGGGTGCTGATCCTGCAAGGAGGTAAGTATATTTGTATCAAGGAGTTTTTATACACAAAGAGAGAAGCACAGGAAAGTCTAATGAAAATGCATGCCACAGAATAGAAGGACATCATGTACTTTTTTTTTTACTTACGTATGTGAAATGTACTCAAAATTGTAAAATGTCTCATGTAACTATAGTGTATGTTGGAGCGATGGAATAAGGTCATGTGACCTTGAGTCCAGATTGATCCTATTCCAGAGTGTCAGGGTAAGAAGGGAAGCACCCATCATGCATAGTGTCCACTGTACAAGCCTCTGGAGACAGTGTTATGATCTGGGGTTGATCAGTTGCTCAGGTCTAGACTCAGCAACGTTATGTGGCAATAAAATGAACTCAGCTGACGACCTGAATGTACTACTACTAGATAAAAAGTTGCTCTGGATAAGGGTGTCTGCCCAATGTCGTAATGTTAATGTAAACCTCAAACAGTTTACTATAGTTCTCTTACCAAGTGGTAGTTTTCAGCTATATAAGTTTTTAATCTTAATGTATTGTTGATATGAAAGGCCCCCTTTTTTTTTTTTTTTGTATAGACCATTTTTTAACTGGCTGGTTTATATCTGTGTTTTAGGGATGGTTTGGGTTAGTTTAAAGATGTTCATCTGTTCATCACAACTTTGCTCAACCTACACAACTTGTATAACATCATGGGGCATAGTTGACCTAATAGGGAAAACATTTTAGTTTTGCTCTATGTGACTGGGCCATATACTAGTTAGTTTCTAGAGCTTTTGATACTTCCATACCTTCCTAAAACTATTTCCATGAAGATTTTCTAACACAGGTAATGTTTCTGCTTTAGAAATAAAAGAGGGATGGGTACCACTCTTCTCCTGCTCCTGGTGTTCACTTTCCTATACATCTCAAATTGACCTCCAAAAACACACCAGAAGATGCCACTGTGAGGAGCATGGGAGACTGCTACAGTCAGGAGAGTTAAAAGACAATAACCATATCACCACTATGAGCTCCAGTGTTCAGGAAACCGCCTCTGTTACTCTCAACAGTAACATCTTTAATAAGCAAGTGCAGAAAGAAGTCTATCCCTGCTCACAGTGTGGGAAGAGTTTTACCCAACGCTATAATCTCCACCTACACCAGCGCATTCACACAGGAGAAAAGCTGCATCCCTGCTTAGAGTGTGACAAAATATTTTTAAAGCGTCACGATCTTCAGCGACATCAACGCATTCACACAGGAGAAAGACCGTATCAGTGCTCACAGTGTGGGAAAAGTTTTACAGAAAAAGGTAATCTCAAAGTACATCAGCGCATTCACATTGGAAAGAAGCTGTATAAGTGCTCAGAGTGTGGAAAGAGTTTTCTTCGAAAGGGTAATCTCCAACTACATCAGCGCATTCACACAGGAGAAGACCTGTATGCCTGCTTAGAGTGTGACAAAAGTTTTTTAAAGCGCAATGATCTTCAACGACATCAACGAATTCATGCAAGAGAAAAGGTCTATCAGTGCTCACAGTGTGGAAAGAGTTTTAATCGACAGTGGAGTCTTCAGTATCACCAACACATTCATTCGGAAGAGAAGCCTTATCAGTGCTCACAGTGTGGAAAAAGATTTAAAGAAAAATGTCATCTAAAAGTACATCAGCGCATTCACAGTGGAGAGAAGCCGTATCAGTGTTCACACTGCGGGCAAAGTTTTAAACAACAAGGCCATCTCAGTACACACTTGGATATTCACACAGGTAACAAGCCACATCAGTGCACACAGTGTGGAAAGACGTTTATAGCAAAAAGTAGACTAAAATTACATCAGCGTATTCACAGTGGAGAAAAGCCATATCCTTGTGCAGAATGTGGGAAGAGTTTTAAACAGCCATGTCATCTCAAAATACACTTGCGTATTCACACAGGAGAGAAGCCGTATCAGTGCTCACAGTGTGGGAAGATGTTTACAGTAAAAAGTAGTCTAAAAGCACATCAGCGCATTCACAGTGGAGAGAAGCCGTATCAGTGCTTAGAGTGTGGGAAGATGTTTACGGAAAATGGTAGTTTAAAGTTACATCAGCGTATTCACACTGGAGAAAAGCCGTATAATTGCACAGAGTGTATGAAGAGTTTTTATACACAAGGTGATCTCAGAAAACACTTTCATGTTCACACAGAAGACAAGCCGTATCACTGCTCACAGTGTGGGAAGATGTTTAAACATAAAGGTAGTCTAATAGTACATCAGCGCATTCACAGTGGAGAAAAGCCATATCAATGTTCAGAGTGTAAAAGGAGTTTTAAACAGCCATCGTCTCTCAGAAAACACTTGCGTATTCACACAAAGCCATACAAGTGCTCACAATGTGAGAAGAGGTTTAATCACAAGAGACGTCTTGTACAGCACCAAAATACATGCAAATGCAATTAAAAACCAAGTGGTCCAGCATGGGATATGTCATCTGATCTTTCTCTAAATATAAAAAGAAAGAAAAAAAAAAAACAATTGAATGAACTGATCTTTAACAAGCACAATGATTGGTATTTGGGTAAATTTATTTCCTGTGAGTTTTTGCTGGAAATATTTAGTGTTTCAATATATCTAGGAAAGATTGTTTATTATGAGGAAAATTCCAACCTTTTAAATCTGCATTGCTGCCAACTGACAGACCAGACTATATATATGTTTTGAGTATTTTAAACATGTGAAACAATAACCTACACCGATCAGCCGCAACACCCCATAACATAAAATTTGGAGACGTTTTTGGGGGGATTTGTCCCCAATACACCATCACATTGAATTTAACACCAAACACTCATGATGTGACCAAAGGACTTTCCACTTAACTTCAAGGGGTTTCACAGAACTGTGGCATTAACCATTGAGAAATTACAGCCATTTTCTTGCACAAACACGGACCATTAAGTGGGATAAGCATAAAGATTTCCTTTAATATTTGGATGAAAATCCTTTGCAGCCAGTGACCGCCTGAGGTCTGTAACCCATGGACATTGCCAAATGCTGAATTTGCTCCCTTAAGATGCTTTGGCAGACCTTTACTGCAGCTGCCTTCAGCTGTTGCTTGTTTGTGAGTCTTTCTGCTTCTACTTTGTCTCCATTAAGTAAAAAGTTTGCCTTGGGTAGCTTTCACTGTGTGTTTTGCATCATTATCCTTCTCCATCT
The DNA here is from genome assembly GCA_030068255.1 of Clarias angolensis. Classification (NCBI taxonomy): domain Eukaryota; kingdom Metazoa; phylum Chordata; class Actinopteri; order Siluriformes; family Clariidae; genus Clarias; species Clarias angolensis. Next base: position 19,937,176 of record JAQKPX010000020.1, read on the forward strand.
GCAAGTGATGTCCTATCAGTTTTGCACCATTTGGCTAAATCTGAGTAGAGTATAGCCTTATATACTTCAGAATTCAACCTGCCACTTTAATCATCAGTCAGAAATACATACCAGTGACCAATTCTATTATCAGCCATACACCATGGCCATTTGTTCCATTATTTATGCACACCCAAAATTGAGTGGTGTTTGGAAATGTTTTTAATTCCATAATGATTAATGCCACACTTTTGTCAAACTGTTGAATTAAAGATTCAAGAAGTCTTGACTTTTGCTCAAATCTTAAGTGTTTCATTTCACATTATGTATAGATGTGTACAGAGGCCAAATGCAATATATATATGTTCCAAAACTCACTAGAACCTAATCCAATTGAACAACCCTGGGATGTGCCAGACAAACAAGTTAAAGCCACAGCACTCAAAATTTCCACCCCATAACCCACAGCACTCAAAGGATTTCCTGCCAGACATCACAGCACATATAACATTGTTATTTTTTATTATTGTGGTTGATCAGTGTTGGTCAGTATACTAGGTAAAATTGTATCAATTGATTAAAAAAAAAAGTAAAAATCTCCTACTGAGACTGGTGCAGGATCATATGTTTATCAATTAGATTGAGGTAAAAGGAAAGTCCACGAGAGTGCATTGAGGTCAGCCAGTGTGGAGGCCTGTCTACTGGAAACTTCTCATGTAATCTCACCAAATCTCAGGTAGACATACTCTCCTGCAGCCCTTAATTTAAAAAAAAAAAAAAAACCTTTTCTAATGTGGATTATTTTTTATCTATTTTCCATGATTATTTGTTAGTTTTTTTTGTTTTGGTTACTCAATGTACATGTGTCTATTCCTTGCGTCAGGATGTTTGGTCTTTGCTCATATTTGTCTCTTTGGGCATTATCTGTTTGCTCTAGAGTGTGTCCTCTTGAATTAACACTAAAGTATGAAAGCTTTTGTTTAGTTTTGTTCAATTAGACTATAGAATGCATATTGTTGTGTTTATGCATGAAATAAACAATCTGTTTTATTGTTACCTGGTGTTTGGTCTTCTGTCATCTTACATTTGATGATGCCCACAATCTTCGAAGCACACAAAAATATTGGATGTATTTGTATATTATAGCAATACAGTTTTAGAAAGCCATAAGAAATCCCATTTGCAGTTCCACATGGCTTGTCACAAAGTGCAAACAGGAATTCTTATGCTTTCTTTCAACAATGGTTTCTTCTTGCCACTCTTATGGCACTCGTGACTAATAGTTGGCCTGTCGATAGATTCTCCCACCTAAACTGAGTATCTCTGCAGCTCCTTCAGAGTTTTAGTACTATGGGCCTCTCTGATTAATGCTCTCCTTGTCTCACCGGTCAGTTTAGGTGGATCACCATGCAGTTGCACAATGCTCTTTCCATTTTTTAGATGATGGATTGAACCCTGCTCCATGAAATGTTCAAAACTTGGAATAGTTTTTATTACCTAACACTGCTTTAAATGATTCCACAACTTTATACCTGACCTGTCTGGTGTGTTCCTTGGGCGTGATGATGCTATTTACCTTTACTCTTAGGCATTCGGCACACCCTTTTATACAGAGCCACAAAAGTGCTTTAAAATTTCCATCATTGAATATGTAGATCTTTACATTGGCTACTAATTAAGTACATCAGTCAAACACTGTTGAGAAAGTTTTTTCTTTTTGGCGGGTGGGGGATTAACCCAAATATCTAAGAAACCTTAAATAAGTCTTTAGTCGTCGCTTAAAGAATGCTAGTGACTTCGGCTGACATCTAGAGGAAGTTAATTCCACCACCTAGGTGCCAAGACAGAAAATAGTTTAGATGCATTTCTTACTTGACCTTTGGGAGATGATGGGGCCAATTGAGTAGTGCTGGAGTATCGGAGACATTTACATTTAGGCATTTGGCAGACGCCCTTATCCAGAGCGACTTACATTTTTATTTCATTATACATCTGAGCAGTTGAGGGTTAAGGGCCTTGCTCAAGGGCCCAACAGGGACAACTTGGTGGTTGTGGGATTTGAACCTGGGATCTTCTGAACCGTAGTCCAATGCCTTAACCACTGAGCTACCCCTGGCCCAATGTGGTGACAATGTGGAGACAATGTGGTGGGGTGTGATTACAGATGAGACGTAAGTGGCTACTGGGCTGTTTATAGCAGATGTAACGGTTTTCGAATAAGGCGATGCGTTGGTAATATTTAAGGAAGTTCTTGGACACGTACAAACAGAGACCATGCAAAAACGAAGTCGATGCAATGATATGTCTTACTTTATTTGTGCTCCATTAACAATTGTCTTGAATCCACTTGTTGAGAGTATTCATCAATGTTACCAATCCATAATCAATGACACAGTATTACAAATTGTCCTCCCACACGCTACTCTGTTGTGCAGTCAAAAACTGTGTCCTTCCTTATTACCAACGCGCACACACACATCTGGCTCTTCACCGGTGCTACCATTATACTGTGTCACAGTGCCACCCAGTGGCCAAATAAACTTTACAATGAATGGCTCCAACAGCAGAAATGGGCGAATTCTTATGTTGTAAAGAAGAAAACGACATGAGCGAATAAGGTTAGCAATATGTGTGAAAAATGACAGTTGACCATCCAGAGTTACCCCAAGAATACAGGCAGTGACTGTAGGAGTGATCTGATTGTTGTCCAGAGAGATCCTGACAGAGATGAATCACCTGGCATTAACAGTAATTTGTTTTGCCGATAGAATGGGAACAGAAGAGGACCAAATACTGAGCCTTGTGGAACACCAGGGGAGAATCTGCCTGGAGCAGATGTGCATCCCCTCCATGTCACCAAATGACTTATATTTTAGGTAGGAAGCAAACCATTGCCATGCTGTGCCACAGATTCTAAGGCTTGTAAAGATAGACAAAAGAATATTGTGGCTTACCATGTCAACTGCAGTTGAGAGGTCCAGGAGGATGAGGACAGATGACAGTTTAGCTGATCTACAGTAGCACCATGGAGCTTCTCAATGACATGCAATCCCCGTGGAATGTGCCGCTTTGAATACAGGTGGTGGGATTGGAGGATGAGATGACGCACTGAATGTCTTCTGTTGGAAATTCTGCTAGAGAAGGATAAGAAGGGATTTATGAAGAGGGATAGTATTGATATCTGTGGCTGGGGAAGGGCAGCAGAAAATCAAGTCAAGGGAATTTCCTCTCTTGTGTATGGGAGGGCAGTTGCTTAATGTTAATGAGAAGGTCTCTTAATAAACCCAGTCAGAAATATTTAAATTAAATGATTAAAGCACAGCTGAGAGGGAAAAACTATGGCCCCCTCTTCTACATTTGTAGAAGTTTTTGGGTTTATGGCTAGGATTAATGTTTACACACCAATGTATTAATGTTTGCATCAATATACAGCTTGTAAATCCTTCTGGATGCCCAGAAAAATACTGCAGTTTCATGTAATATGGTTTAAAAAACACATGGTAAGGAGAGTTGAACAGCATCAGTCGTTTATTAACATTTGATACCAAACATTATTTTAACCAACTGGCTCACTGCTTCGCTGTACTGTGGTTCTAAGTGTCTAGACTATTATTAAACAACCACATAAGCTCACTCATGATCTATACCAGTTTATCCTGTATACAGTGCCATGGCAGGCCTGAAGCCTATCCTAGAAGACTTAGTGCACATGGTGGGCTACACCATGGTCAGGGTACACACACAAACACTGTGGGCAATTTGGGAACACCACTTAGCCTAATCTGCATGTCTTTATCTTAAACATGCACAAAGACCCAATCCAGGAATTGAACCCTTGAGGTATAAGGCAACGGTACTAACCACTAAGCCACTGTGCTGCTAGTCACATAAGCTGATGAACCTCTATTTCTTGATCAGGAAATAGCACAGGTCAATCACCAATAGCACCTTGGAAAGGGAGAATCCTGAGTCTGATGTGGGAAGAGTGTTGGGGACATATTCCACCTATAGGAAATACAGTTAAACCTTGGATTGCCAACACAATTCATTCCGAAAGTGTACTTGTATATCAAAACACTCATATATCAAAGTGAATTTCACCCACAAGAAATAATGTAACGTCTAACAATTCGTTCCACAATCCAAAAAAATAAATATCCAAAAATAATTAATACGAAATATAAAGTATAAATAAAACTAATTAACTTGCACTGCAGTGTTTCTATTAGTGTTTGTGTGTGCACGGGCTGTGTATGTGTGCGTGTGTGTGAAGCTAAAGTAAGACGGAATGACTTCCTCCTCTCGTCTTACACAGAAGACTTCCCTCCCCCTTTATTTGAGAGGAGGGAGGGCTACTATGTGTGAGACAACTTTTACACACACACACAAAACGGAAACCGTGTTTTATCTGAAAACTTTAACAAGGAACCCCTCTAATGACATTCAAGTGCGTGCACACATTAACAGAATCACTGCTGCAAAGTAATAATAAAACAAATTAACCTGACAGAGCATTGTTTCCGTTAGTGTGCGTGCGTGTGTGTGCCCTAAGATTGTGTGCGAAGGCGAGAAGAAGAGGGAGGAGGCACACACACTCACGGAATCAGTGCTTTTTGAGAAATAAGATCTTTAACAAGCAAGATCTCTACAAAACACACACAGAATTAAAGATGCTGTATGTGCACACACACAGTCACATGTGCACGGATGTTAACTATACGAGCGACGCAAAAGTACTGAGACCGAGCAGGGGAGACAATTACCCACAATTTCGCAGCATGAGAGAGAGAAGAACCATTGGCTCGGTTGTGATCATGTGATGCTTGGTGTCAAAAGAAGTGCATGCATGCCACATGATACTGGATGATATTTGGTACTTGGATATCAAGACTCGCTTGTTTAACAAGACAAGTCTTGTGGAACAGTGAATGTAGGAACATTGGAGGGAATGTGGTGTGGTGCAAGGTGTGATTAGAGCTTAGAGTTAGGTGGGTGCTGGGCCATTTTTAGCTTTGTAGGCAAGCACAGGGAGGCAAGCACAGGGGTTTTGAATTTAATGTGGGCAGCTACAGGAAGCCAGTCCAGAGAAGTGGGGTGGTGTGGGAGGGGTGGAAACAAGACCTAGGGTTAGGGTTAGGATTAGCTATTCTGGATCAGCTGCAGAGGAAAAATTTTGGACAGAGGCAGACCTGCCAGGAGTGAGTTGCAGTAGTTCAGTCTTGAAATAACATGGGACTGAACAAGCACATGAGTAGCCTGTGAAGAAGAAATGGGCAAATTTTTCTAATGTTGAATAGAAGAAATCGACAGGATTGAGTAAGGTTAGCAATGTGTGGGGAATATGACAGTTACCCTAAGATTGCGGTCAGTGGCTGAAGGAGTGATCTGATTGTTGTCCAAGGAGATCACAAGGTCTTCACAGGGGGATTAAACCACACAAATATTACTTTAAAAAACTTAATTTGTCCAAATCTAGTCAAAGTTAAAACAATAATCTGCATGAAACAGGTTCTATTTTGTTGGTTATAAAAATGGTTATGATATTGGAATATAAAATGATCAGTAAGATACTGATATCTCATGTTATCCAGGTATTTTACTGACCTTTAAACAAAATAGAACTTGTATTATCCTGTTTTCATGCAGATCTTATTTTAACTTTGATTAGTTTTAGAAGAATCAAGTTTTTTTAATTGATGTTTGTGTGTTTTAATTGTTGGCGGAATTGTTAGCCCAACTTGTTTTATAGAAAAAACAATCACTTGAACCAATTACATCAATGGACTTCAATGGGAGACAAATTAGACAATTTGGGCTAAGTCAAGCCAAGAGAAATGTAATTAATTGGGCACACAACCAACACTACTTGAGCTGACTTAAATATTTGAATAACAAGTTTCAACTTAAGATTTTGAGCTGCATACACGAAAAGCAATGTGAAATATTTAGTCTGGCCAGCAAATTTCCCTAATATTTTTAGGTAAGTAAACTTAAAAAAGCTGTTCAACTTGTAACTAAACTTTTTTTAGTTGACTTATTTTTTTTTTTTTTTTTTTTTACAGTGAAGCTGCTTGGTGGTAGGGTTTGAATCTTCCAGCCAGCAGTCCTGTACCTTAACCACTGAGCTACCCCTATCCATTTATGGTAAAAAAGAAAAAAAAAAGAAAAGAAAAGAAAAGAAAAAAAATCTGTTTATATAAAAGTAACATACAGGAAAATATATTTGCATTTATATCAAGTCAGCAAAATTATTTTGCTTTCTAGCAATAACACAACAGGGGCAAGAATATTTATCTGGTGGTGGTGTTTGTAACAGAGCAGTGTTTGTTTATTTTAGGCTATAAGAATATGCATGCGTTCTATAAGAATATGCATGCGTGAGAATTCATCAACGTTTCCAGAAGACATGTTTCCACTCCAGCCAATCTCCATGCACTCTCCTGGATTTTTCTCTTACCTCACCTTCAGTATAAACATATGCTCATGCACCAGTCTCAGTAAAAAAAAATTTCATTCTTACAATTTTATTTATTAATAAAAACGATAATTCTTTACCTAATATATATACTAACATACAATGATCAGCCATAATATTAAAAACACTAACATCAAAACCACCCAGGTTTTGGTTTCCACTTTTGCCAACCGGAGGCCCTGGCCCCTTGGGGTGGCGCCCCACAGGTACCCCAGTGCTGTGGTGTCTGGCACCAGGACATTGCCAGCAGATCCACTGGGTGCTGTGGGTTGCAAAATGGGGCCTTCCTTGGATCACAACAGATCCCATGGGTGGTCATTGGGATCTGGAGAATTTGTAGGTCAGGTGCCATTTCCACAGTGTGCTATGGTGCACTAAGTATTCTGGTGCCTTTCTTGAATGGCCAGCATGTACTTTTATTGCAGTTTGTGCTGCATTGTTCTTTTCTGTGCAATCAGACTGTATGGGCTGGCCTTTGGTTCCCGTGGGCATCTGTCACCAGTTGACTGGTATATATTTGATAATCAGTGTTAATATCATGTGGTGTTAATGTAGTCTGGTCTGTCACCTGGAAGCAACAAAGATTTAACAGACAAAAAATTTACCCACTTGCAAACTCATAAATCATTATGGGAATAAATCAATCCAGCACCAAACATTCACAGGGGAAACTCTGGAATATTCACAGCATACAGTAAATACATTAATCTACAAATCAATGTCTCCATTATAGGACATTTTATTATAATTTTTTTCATCTTTATAGAAACATCAGATGACGCATCCCAAGCTGACGACTCCATGATGGATGACTTGCTTCTTAAAGGCATTGGCGCATTTCTTTTGGTGTTGTACAAGACTTTTCTTGTGATTAAAACTCATCTCACAATGTAAGCAATGATATGGCTTCTCTCCTGTGTGAATACGCAAGTGGTTTTTGAGATGACTTGGCTGTTTAAAACTCTTTTTACACACTCCACATTGATACGGCTTCTCTCCACTGTGTGTGCGCTGATGTAATTTTAGACTACTTTTTACTGTGAACGTCTTCTCGCACTGTGAGCACTGATACGGCTTGTTTCCTGTATGAATACGCAAGTGCTTACTGAGATGGCTCTGTTGATTAAAAGTTTTCCCACAGTGTGAACACTGATACGGCTTCTCTCCACTGTGAATGCGCTGATGTACTTTTAGATAACATTCATCTGTGAACATCTTGCCACACTGTGAGCACTGATACGGTTTCTCTCCTGTGTGAACACGCAAGTGTTTACTGAGATGACTCTGTCGAATAAAACTTTTCCCACACTCTGAGCACTGATACGGCTTCTCTCCACTGTGAATACGCTGATGTAATTTTAGACTACATTTTTCTGTAAACCTTTTCCCACACTGTGAGCACTGATATGGTTTTTCTCCTAAATGAGTGCGCCGGTGATGCTGAAGATTTCCCTGTCGATTAAAACTCTTCCCACACTCTGAGCACTGATACGGCTTTTCTCCTGTGTGAATAAGCTGATGTCGCTGAATATCACAGTGATTTAAAAAACTCTTCCCACATTCTAAGCAATGATACGGCTTTTCTCCTGTGTGAATGCGCTGGTGTAGGTGGAGATTATACTGTTTTGTAAAACTCTTCCCACACTGTGAGCAGGGATAGACTTCTTTCCGCACTTGGTTATTAGAGGTGTTACTGTTGAGAGTAACAGAGGCTTCCTGAATACTGGAGCTTATGGTGGTAACATGGTTCTTCTCTGCTAACTCTTCTGATTGTAGCAGTCTCTCATGTTCCTCATAGTGGCATCTTCTCATGTGTTTGTGGAGGTAAATTTGAGATGTATAGGAAAGTGAACACCAGGAGCAGGAGAAGAGTGGTACCTGGCGATTCATTTCTGAAGCAGAAAATGAACAGTATTAGAAATTCTTCATGAAAATGGTTAACAAAAAACAAACAAACAAACAAACAAAAAAAACTAGTGTTATGGAAACTATACAGTAGATGACCAAGTCTCACAAAGCAAAATTAAAATGTAAACACTAAAGTTAAGGCATGATCTTATAATCTTTTTTGCAGATTCTGATGGATACCAACAAGGCCACAATAACAAAAGGGACTTGCACAGAGTAAGGATGCTATACAACTGGGAACATTTGTAGGTTAAGCAAAATACTGATGTACAGAAAAAACATCATTAAACCAATCTAAACCAACCTTAGCACATACAGTCATACAAAAAAACATACAAAAGGGAAAGAAAAAGCAAAAAAAAACATGTGGGCAATATTAAGTACCCTCTTGATTGAATAGTTTGTAAATCCACCTTTAGCAGCAATACATAATAATTAATGGTTTCCTATATGATTTTATCAGTCTCTCACATTGCTTTGGTCCATTCTCCTTACAACAGTAAATTACAACAGTCAACAAAACTAGTTTACTTCAGTTTAATGAGGTTTTTGGACATTCGCTTATGCACAGCTTTGTTAATGTCCTGCTACAGCAATGTAGTTGGGTGGAGGTCTGGACATTGACAAAGCCATTCAAAAACCTTAATTCTTTTATTTTAAAATAAAAACTGTACTTCGCATCATTGTCCTGTTGCATGTCCCCAATTTCAACCAAGCTTCAGCTGTCAGACAGCTGTCTAGAATACTCTGATATATGGAAGAGTTCATTGTCAACTCAATGACTGCAAGGTACCGTGGCTGCAAAAATAAGGCCAAATCATCACCCATCCACCATCATACTTGAAGGTGAATATGAGATGTTTCTCCTGAAATGCTGTTTGGTTTTCACCAAACAGGGCTCAGGGCATTAAGACCAAACAACTCCACTTTAATCTCATCTGTCCATAGGATATTGATCCAGAAGTCCTGTGATTTGTTTAGATGCAGTTTTGTGAACCTAAATCACGCTTCCATGTTTATTTTATACAGAAAAGCCTTTCTCCTGGCAACCCTTCCATACAAACCATACTTGTGAAGTCGTCTTCTAATTGTGCTGACATGGACATTTAACATGCTCAGTATAGGGTCTAAAATGTAGCGCTTGGGATTTTTGCATTTCTCTGAGCATTGCACTGTCTGATCTTGGGGTGAATGTGCTGGGACGTCCACTAGTGGAAAGATCGACAACTATCTTAAATGCTGTCCACTTGTGAGTAATCTACCTCACTCTAGAACGTTGAACTCCAAATTGTTTGGAAATGGTTTTATAACACTTTCCAGATTGATGTGTAGCAGAAATTGCTTTTCTAAGACCATTGCTTATGTCTTTTCCTCCTGGCATTGTGTTAACACACACCTGAATAATCCAGACAAGCAAACTGCCAAAACTTCTACATTTACTGTATAGTGGTCTGCACACCTGCTCAAGGGATGATGATCCTATTGATGCAGTAAGGGGGTATGTAGTATTGCACACACATTTTTTTTTTCTTTTGGCCAGGATTTTTGCCAATAATGGCATAGCATTTTAGTTATATTTTGTTTGTCTAATGCTGTATTTGCTAAATACTCGCTCAAATTATTTTTATGTTTTTACACACAAAAAAAAACATCAAATTAAATAAGGGGACACTAACTTTTGTGGCAATGATAGAAAGATATCACAACACTTCACAGTGCATCACAGCTTGCTATATATGGGGCTTACTTGACCTGGCCACCAAATTCTCAAGATCTCAGTCCAATTTAGCATCCATGGAATGTGCTGGACAAACAAGTAAGGTCCCACCATGCAACTTACAGCACTTTAAAAATCCTGGTGATAGATACCACCTCACATACCACCTTCAGATGTTTTGTGAGGGCAGTGCTGGCACCAGGGGAACTTACTCAATACAGGGCTGGTGTTTTTAATGTTATGGCTCATTCCTGTATAGCACAGTAAGAGTGTGTATGAGTGTTATAGTATCAGTGTTACTTAACCATTGCTTGTACCAATGTAGTCTTCCTCTTCAGACTCTTCGACTTTTACATGCTTTATTTCAAATCCTCTGTTTTGTTCGTCTATATTTTCCACAGAGTTTGATGTTCCGCCACCTGAAATTCCACAATATACATTCAAATATCTTCAGCCCAAGTAAACTTTGACAAACAACATAAATTCATAGGGAAACAAATGTTGAAGAACTGGTTAAAAATAGTTAATATTGAAATGAATTACTGAGGCCAGTCTGGTCCCTAAAAAATTATACTCTTACAGAACTTCTCTTCTTCCTCTTCAAATTCTTCTGTTTTTATTTGATTCTGTTGGTCCACAGGTGTGATGTGTCCCATAGAGTCTGACAGCGATTCACCTGAAATTTTTTACTCGATTTAAATCACGACATTTAACATAAACATGATACAAATATATATATATTTTTTTTAAAGTCAGTGATGCAGTTCATTCATGAATTAGGTTTAGACTAAGACTGATTACTGAACGACAGATTGGACTGTAATGTGCTCTGTTGACTTACAGAGGTAGTCTTCATCTTCACTTTCTTCCT
>JAQKPX010000020.1:20071774-20084065 GCA_030068255.1 Clarias angolensis
GACGGTTTCTAAATATGAGGTAAATACCGCACAGTTATTTAGAGTTTGCACCACGCCCTTTCCCAGTTAATACACACACACTCTCACCGGTTCTTCAAGGCTTTATTTGGATAACTGAGGAGTAAACATTTAGCATGTGTTACATGTGTATTTATTAACGACTGAAACCTGACAGGGCTTCGGTTAGAACCATTGTAGAACAAAGGAATCTAATTATTCACAGAGTTTATTCTTTGTGTGTATGTACAGCTTTGTTTTATTAATATTCTTACAGATGAAATGAATCTTGAGTTTTATGCCTGAAACCAGATTCGTGGTTCTTGAAATAAATATCCGTCTGATTTTTTAGACTGAATTAATCAACTCTGAGAGTGACCTTTACAAAAAGAAGAAAAAGAGCTAATTGGATGATTAAAGGGTCTTATTTGCCTAAAAGGGTTGTACTTGGAACCGGGTCTAATAGGGAAACGTTAAGACAGGATAATGGATTGGATAATTATCATCAGATAATTACTTTTTTTTTTTTTTTAATAGTTCTACTTGGAACTTTCTCTAATGGCTAAAGACTCATTACATGGAAGGATAGCAGCACGAGCTAAAGAAACATCACTGGTTAAAAGCATAAGGCATCTTTGCTGCTTGATTGGATAATTATCATCTCTTAGCTTCTTAAACTGGTTCTATTGAGAACACTTTCTGGTGGATTAACAACACTGTCGAGATAAAACCTGCGAGGGTTTAAAGAGGTTTAGGAATCTAACATGGTTCTGCTTTAAGACTTTTCATTAAGTTTAAAATAGATTCCAGTTTTTACTTTTAAGTGAAGAGTCTCAAAGACAAACGTATATTTTGTTATGAACACTTTAATCAAGGACAGGCAAGTTTTCCTATAATTCCATAATTCTGTAATTACAATGTAAACAACTGAAACCACTTTCAGACTCCTTAAATAAATAGGCATCAGCTCTAATTTATTGCTGTTGGGTTGAGGGTTTATTTCAGAATTCTTATTTTAATTTATGATGAGCTGCATGCCATAACATTGGCTCGGAAAGAGTGTAAGCTTTGGATACATGTGTCTTCAGAGCTACTTGAAAGCTCTACATGATTGACTTTTTTTTTTTTACATGTCCTTCCATAATATAGGTTTTTCCATTTGTTAATCCAAATTCTAAGAGCAGTTGTTTAGATAAAACATGAGTTAATGTTTATTCCCAAATGATGACCGAGAACATGTGCAATATCCGCTTCCTTTTGGTGCATCAACAATAAATGGAAAGGGGGGAAAAAAGCAGAATTTTAATCAGCGTGTTTCTTTCTTCCCGCAGGTCCCGGGCTCCAGATGTCCCACCGCCTGAAATTGTCCTGGGTTGAGACCCAGTGGAGTGTAACAGAGAGGAAAGGAGGAGTCGTGGGCTTCTCAGCTTCTCAGCTCCAGGGCTGCCGTTGCAATTTCACACAGGCTCCAGGCCAAACAAGTCCTGCCGTGCTTTGATATTTTAGCATGGATGGCGCCAATCACGAAACCTCTGACCTCAAAAATGAGACTGTGGCGCTGAGGTGGAGGACTAGCAATTATCAAAGGATTAACCCCGGACTTCCTCTACATTAGTGCGATCCTATAAAGCACCTCGCTGGATTTATTTCTTCGTTTAAACCACAGATTTTGTGAGTGGTTTTGAGTTTTTTTTTTTTTTTTTGCTTTCTTTATTTCTTTCTTTATTTCTTTCTCATTTTCCCCACAATGGAGTTCCAAGTGGGATTGTGGAATAATGATTGGACCTCATTTTGGTTTACCGTATTGCTGAGCTTGCATGTGCAGTTCAATCCTGTTGCGTCGTGTCCCAAAGAGTGTCGTTGTGACAAAATGTTTATTTACTGCAATGAGAGGAGTTTGACATCTGTGCCTCTAGGTATTGGGGAGGGATACAAGATCCTCTATCTCCACAACAACCAGATCAACAGCGCTGGATTTCCGATGGAGCTCCACAACGTGGAATCGGTGGACACTGTGTACTTGTATGGGAATCGGCTGGATGAGTTCCCTCTTAACCTTCCCAGAAATGTAAAAATACTCCATTTACAGGAAAACAACATCCAGACCATTTCCAGGGCAGCACTTGCCCAGCTACCCAAGCTGGAAGAACTGCACTTGGACGACAACTCCATCTCCACAGTCGGGGTTGAGGAAGGGGCGTTCCGGGAAGCGGTTAACCTTAAGCTCCTCTTCCTCACTAAGAATCACTTGAGCAGCGTTCCTATTGGATTACCAGCAGATCTTAAGGAACTACGTCTGGATGAAAACCGCATCGCAGAAATAGATGAAGGAGCTTTTCAAAACGTTACAAATCTACAGCAGCTGATGCTGGATGGAAATCTTCTGGAGGATGATGCCATTGCTCCTGGCACCTTTAAGAACCTGGCCAACCTCAAAGAGCTTTCTTTATCCCGGAATTCTCTCACAGTGCCGCCACCTTTGCTTCCTTCGGTGTCCCTTACTAAACTGAATCTGCAGGAGAACCAGATTAATGACATCCCTGTTTTAGTCTTCTCACAACTTAGGATGCTGGAGAAACTTGATCTGTCATTTAACCCATTACAGACTGTACCACAGGGTGCTTTTGATGGGCTGAGAAGCCTGACGCATCTCAACGTTCGAAACAACCAGTGGCGCTGTGATTGTGCTATTAAGTGGATAGTCATTTGGCTGAAGTCCTTGCCATCCTCCGTGAACGTCCGTGGATTTTTTTGTCACCAACCAGACAGGCTAAAGGGCATGATAATCCGAGAACTCAACCTTGATTCCCTCGAGTGTCCTGCCAGCACTGAAATCGATCAGGGGCCCCCTTACTTACCTCCATCATCATCGCCACCTCATAGAACCGCCACTCTACCCAGAACCACCCCCACCATCACTACCACCACCACCAGCACCATGCCATCCACAGCTTTCCACTCAACTACAACCAACCCCACACCACCAGTCCCCAATTTCCCACCTGCTCCCTATCCTCCCTATGAAGACCCCCTGAAAATATCCTTGAATGTTGTGAATGGAACGTGTGTTGTGGTTACCTGGGAATCTTATTTCACAGTGACGGCTTACAAAGTCACCTGGGTGAAGAGGGGTCAGAACTTAATGATGGATATTAGTCAAGAGAGGACGGTACCTGGGGAGCAGCGCAGACTTAACTTGTATGACTTGGAACCTAGATCCAAGTACCGGATCTGTGTTTACATTCTTGATTCCTTATACAGCTACAGACCTGGAGAGGACACGATCTGTTCTGAGATCAGGACCAAATCAGCCTCAAAAATCGCCAACAATAACAATGTATCTGAGTCGGATCAGGTGGCACAACAGGATGTCACGTCCACGTTCCTTTTAGCAGGTGTGATTGGTGGCGTCGTGCTGCTCATTTTGATCATCTTGCTTAGTCTGTTTTGCTGGTACATGCACAAGAAGAGCAGGTCTTCGTGTTCCTCGTCCAAATGGAAATACAACCGAGGCAGGAGAAAAGACGACTACTGCGAAGCCGGCACCAAGAAGGACAACTCCATTCTTGAAATGACCGAGACCAGCTTTCAGATCGTGCCGCTGAACAACGAGCAGCTTCTAAAGGGCGATTTCAGGATCCAGCCCATTTACACACCCAATGTTGGCATCGGGTACAGAGACTGCCACCTGAGTAACAACAGCATTGTTTACTGCAAGAGCAGCAATGTTCCTGGGGTGGAATTCTGCCACACGTGATGCTACGAGGACGTAATAAACATTCTCTGTACGACTGTACAATGCACACACACAGACACACACAGACACACACACACACATACAGTTTTATATCTAAATCTAAATCTGCATATGAATATACTCCCCTATGGTAATTTATACTGAGGACAACTGTGTGAAACCCCGGCTTTGGGTTTGTTCCTTATGTTTGTTAGCACATGGTTTTGTTATTTGTCTGCCTCTGGGGTAAGTCAGCGATGTTTCTACAATCAAGGCTGGTGTTTAAATGCACTAGTCCAGGTTTTCTGCCTCTCGGGTGTGAATGCGGATACCTCGTTAAGACATGAAACACAAACCCCTGCGGAGAAACGGTAGTAAAGAAAACAAACCGGTCAGGAAAATTAAACACTGATTAGCCTGCAGTGGAAAAAATAATACTGGACCGAGATGTTTTTACATCTTTTTTGTCCTGTTGTTGACGTGGCGGAGCAAAGCAGCCGTTCAGGAAATGAGCTTTTTGTAAAAGTCACATTTGAACACGGTTACAACATTTCAACACCACAAAGCCTGCAAGGGGCCAAGAGAAGCCGAAAGCTCGCGAGCCGATCTACAAGCTGGTGTCGTGTTTGGGTTGGCTTTCTGCCACCAGAGGGCAGGGTTTTTTTTCCTTTTTTTCCCTTCCTTTAGAGGATTCGTTCAACCATTAACCAGACGTTACAGATCCAATCCCACTAATTTCATATTGCCTTTTTTGTTTTCGCTGTCGTGTTTAGATTTTCATGTCAAACAAATTTAACGTGCAGAGGGCCGTCGGGGTTTCGGGTGAGGCTTCTGGAGCAGGTGTCTATGAGCTCATTCTCTCAGTCGCTGATGTTTAATGTCTGTGTGTCTCAGATGACTTAAAAGCATTTACAAATTTTCCTAACAAGCACTGGAGTCTGTGGTGCATTATAATTAATATTATTATTATTATTATTGTTTTTATAATTTTCTTTCACTTCCGCTCCATGTTGAATCTGACAGCGTGTATACACAGCACTTCACTTTGCTGGAAATCTAAGTCTCTCTTTTCTTTTTTCTTTAACGCTTACAGGTATGACTCGCATTTTCCTTTGTTTCCCAAGTTTAATCAGGCAGCTGTTTAGGTAGGATGATGAATTGTGGGTCAAAAGAAAAGAAAAAACTCCAGAATTCAAGCGGTGGTATGTGGCAGAGCTCGGTTTGCCGTCAGATCCCCGCATGAGCTCAATTAAAACTATTTTTAATGCTGCGCTGGTTTTTCCAAGCCGGGCCGCCTGCTTAGGAACGCCGCTTCACCACGGAGAACTCCTTATTATTATTATTATTATTATTATTATTATGCACTGTTTCTATCAGGATTTATTTGCTTTGACAAGATTTTATTTCAGGGGTCAAGTTCAAAGAATCTCTCGCTCATAATCCCTGCTTCTGACAAAAAAGGAAAGAAAGGAAAAGAGAAAGTAGGAGAAATATGCAGAGGTTATTTTCGCCCTGGAGGAACGAATCAGAATAAAGAGAAGAGAGGGAGAGAGAGAGAGAGAGTGAGAGAGAGAGAGGGTGATTGAGAGTGTTTAACCCTTCGTAGGCCGGCAGGGCGATCGGTTTTTAAAGAAATAAACCCGGCTCATGAACATCATCGAGCTCAGACATGATTCAAACTCCACATGTTCGAACTGAAAAAAAAAATAAAACAAACCCACAAGTATTTTGTTCATGTAGCAAAAACAGATGTGTCTCTGAGAAAGAAGGGAAAAACAGAGCTCCTGGACTCGCTGGCGGTGTTCGCTGGCGGTGTGTTTTTCTCAGAGCGACTTGCCCTCGGTTCCACACAGCACGCGTCCAGGTTCGAGAAAGAAATTGTTATTATTACTTACGCAAAACAAAGTCGTCTTTTAATCAGAGTGTTTTAAACAATAAAGTGCAGGTTTAGTCGCTAAAAATTTTATACTAAAACCTGAAATCTGTTCTTTAAGAAAAAAAACTTAAACATATCATATGATAATCAAACAATTAACGCGATCACTCCAGTGGTTTGATTTAATGCCGAAAGGTTAATCACATCAAAATCAGACCTGTCCAATTATCTATACTAAAAATGTATTAATATAGAATATAATAATATTATATTATATAAATCTAATAGTATACACATAGTCAGGAATTTATGTTGAGTTTGTCAGTAATTTAAGTATTTGATTATTATTATTTTTTATAATACTTTTGAGTTAATCTTGGCGCAGATCCTCTTAAAGCGATCATTTGTCCAGTTATCTGATGCTAGTCTCGATAAATACGTTAGAACACAAAATGCTGCTTTTAATCGGGGTTTAAATCGCGATTGCAATACGTGTCTAAATAATCACACAGCCCTAGTTTTATTGCTTATGTTCTGTAATGACGCAGCACCAGGACCGAGCTTTACACGCCAGCCTGTAGCCTCCACACGCAGTTTATACACTCACACAGTTTGTGCGATCATCACCTCTGTGCTAATCCGAGGGTAGGAAGAATACACTGTCCTTTTTTAAAAGCAAAAGTTATTTGTTTTCATCTTTAACCTTGGCGATCTCTCTTACTTACTCTAAATGAAGTGATCATTGATCCGTGATAAAAAGTAAGATAAAAAAAAATTATGTTGAGTTTTTCTTTGTTTTCTTTCTTTTTTTGTCAAAAGCACAAACGCCGCCCGTGTAATCAGCTCATAACACAGCGGTCATGCTAACTCTTCTCGAGCACAGGAGCTCAGAAACGTTTATCCACCTCGGGTTATTTATTTGTAAAGGTGGATTTTAACGAATATTTGTGGATTTAATGCGTCATGTCTCATAAAACTGTACAACCCCCCCCCATCCGCCCCCCCCCGTCTCTCTCTGTCTCTCTCTCGCTAGCGGATTTTATCCTCCACGAGCCGACGTTCACTGATTGAATCCAGACTGTTTTTTTTTCTTCTCTCCATAACTTTGTGACGAAGTTACGGTGTTATGGAGAGACGGTTTTAATCATCGGCCGCACCTCTAAAGTTTCAGAGACAGAAAGCAGGAGTGGAGATCAGCGGGTTTTGCGTTTTAGCGTTTTAATGACTCTGCGACTCGGATGCTAATGAGTTTGGGTTTATTTGCAGAAGCTGCTCGGTGGTTCTGAACCAAACGACTTTCAGAACCGAACCTAAGGCAGGAAGGGAGAGGAGATTTACAGGATTCTAACAAAATTCAAACAAAACTTGCTGCAAAACTGCGCAAAACTCTACATCTATCTGGAATTCCCCTGATATCACTGATTATTTAATTACTGATAATTTAATTCTTTAATAAAAGAACACATTTAATTATTAAAAAGAAAAAGAAAAAGCCATAACATCTTGAGCATTTCCATGATCAACTCCAAAACGTCATTGGGTTTTTATTTGATTTTATTTCATGGTATAAACTGGATAATCCTGAGAGCCGCACCAACCAAAGTAACTTTTCCTTTATTTTATTTGATTGTTTTTTCCACAAGCTCATTGTTGTCTCATGTACGTGCCTTGAAAATAAATTGACAGTGTAGTCCTCGACACCTTTAATGTTTTTTGCACAAATTGTACATAAAAAAGTTTTTTCCTTGTTGTTTGTTTTCGTTTTTTAAATAAAGATCTCTGATTTGAATAATGGTAAATTTGTCAGTTACATTTTCTTTATTCAGATCATTTTTATATTATTCTTGCTCAAGCACACTGAGACTTTTATTTGAATTTATTGCTAACCATATCAAATAAAAGTTAGCACTTTAGCTAACTACTTAATAATTAACAGCAAAATAAACACAGGATAAAGCTCATGGTATCTGCGTTGTTTTTACTCATAAGAGAGAATTTTTTATTCTAAATAAGAAACAAAGCTGCTAATTTGTTTTAGCGTGTTTGCTGTAAAACTAATACGTACTTTAAATTGTTAGCTATAACATTACCGTACAGCTAGGCTCTTGCTAACTCCTGGATTAGTCTGTTAGTTTTATGCACAAGCCTGGGTTAGCAAAGCATGGCTAGACTACTGTAATGCTAGCTAATGTTAGCTGAACAGTTAAATCCTAGCGGTATGCTAGCTAATCAGTAGACTGCTAATTGAAATGCTAGCTGAACATTTGATTGTTGCGAGCGAACGGTACATCCTCAGGGTCGTCCTATATTAATTTTTTCTGTTAACTCACGCATTAACCGTCCTGTTGTCTTTGAGACAAGTGTGACCCATTTCAAGATAACATATTTTCTGCATTTTATACAGTTTATTTTACTGGAACAACACTTCAAAACTATTTAAACATGACTAAACTAAATCTTTTATTTTCATGTGTGTTTTGGAGGTTTCAAGACCGAATTTCATCAACAACGGAACAAAATGTTCAGAAACCGAACCCAGTAGCCAATAGAGAGCTGCAGAACATATTTTTCAATTCAATTCAATTTTTATTTTATATATATTTTTATATATAGCGCTTTTAACAATGGTCATTGTCTCAAAGCAGCTTCACAAAACTGAAAGAAAATTTACAAAAAATGAAAGAATTTTTTAGAAAAGAAAATAAAATTTTTCAGGTTCACATTATGTGCTATATATGAGGGAGAGTCAAAAATTATCTGCACACTGGCTGTTTTAACTTTTCATAAATGAATACATACTTTAAAAAAAAAAATAATAATCTGACTGGTGCATATTGATAAATTGCATTATTGAAAATAATGACTGGTGCATATTGCTACCATGTGCGATATCACTGTATCCTTTCTCCACTATTACGACTAATTATATAAACACAGTTATATCACTAGGTCTTCAGTTTGTTGCAGGGCTTAATTGTGCATCAGTGGCTTACTGCTATATTTTTATTCTTTGCTGTTGCCGTTTGATTAAATCATGAAAGACTTTGAAGCAATACAATGAATATCAAAAATGTATGATGTTGTATTTCCTCATTAAAAAAATGTTTTAGGCTGAGCTGTGAGCCACGAATGCACCGCTGTCTTCACTCACTTCTTCATCAGATGACCTCATGGGGCTGCTTTCAGGGAACCGAACAGCTGAAAGTCTGATAGAGCGAAATCAGGACTATAGGGAGGATGCTTTAACACCTCTAAACCAAGTTTTTAGTTTTGGCCCCCAGATAGCAGTCCTCTGAATTTAATCTGAAGTTTAGGCTGTTTAATAATAATCGTCTCGCTGTAACGAGCACTGTTGATTGTTGAACCCATGAACCCTGGTGATAAATCCAAGCCTCGTCCCCAGTAATGATTCTCTTTAAGAAACTTTTCACAACAGAAGTTTTAATGTAGCTAGAATGCAGATCATTTTTGACTCTTGTATATAGACCATGGGATCACAGGACCCCGTGTCATGCTCCAATTATGTGGCATAAAAATTTGGGAACATAGTAATGACCCATTTAAACTCTTAAATATAATCAAGGGCTCCGGCAGCCGTAGTCGTGTGTGTAAATTTTTTAAACGATTTTGGTTAGTTTTTGCATCACATCTTTTTTTTTTTCACATTTAGCTCATCTTGTGTGTTAGCAGACAAATAACTAGCCTAGAACATCTATCACGCTTTTGAAAATAGAAAGTGTTCTGCCTGTACAAAGCAAAGATTCTGCCGAGATCAACAGCGCCACCGAGTCTGGGCATGCAGGTAGGGGATTCAGGAGTTTATGGTGGTGATGGATCAGTAACCTGAACCCTACCCTAGAAACCTGAATCAATCTCTATGAGCTACTCACTCATTCACTCACTGAGTAGATGTATGCCATATTACATGTACTGTAGTACGAAATATAATAATGCTGGAATCCCTGCATATACTGCTAGCTGATCATTAGCCTGCTAGTTATATAGATTATGATTAGAATGCTGCTTCCTCTCAAGGTTTCTTCCTATTGACGGAGGGAGTTTTTCCCTCGGCACCGTCGCTCTCGGCTTGTTCATCAGGGACGATCTGATCTTTCTGATTCATACATATTTTCTCAGACATTTCAAACTAATTTCCATAATTATTTTTTTTATTCTGTAAACCTGTTTGCCACAGTGAGCATTAATAAAAGCTCTATATGAATAAAACTGAACTGAAGCAGACCTGCAGGATGCTAAAGATCTCAGGTTCTCCAGCGTCCCACAGTTCCAACAAGTTCTGCTGTACGTTCGCAGCTCGTAACTTCCCAATGTTTGGTATTCTGAATAAAAAAACAGCTTTAGCTCTAACCATACTGTATCCTGCATGCTAATATTTCTCTGTGTGATCTGTTTGTGCATTCTGGGAGCCTCCAGGGACTTCAGGTTCCTTTAAGGAGAGATCTGACTGGACGACACTCCCTGATAACAGACTGTACAGTTATCTCTAAGACATAAATTTTGACAGAGATTTCCATATTAATCTAAGAGTTGTGACTGCTGTACGTATGGTCCAAACACCCAGTGACAGTGTTTACATCCGAGTGTCTGTGTGTGTGAGTGTGTATCTCGTCTCTGAAGCACTGACGCTCCGTCCTCCCGGCTCTCGATGGGGAATAAATCAGCCGACGTGTCGAGGTTGTTTACACAGAAGCACTTACACTTGCAGTTTTGCTAAAACCCTGCACTACCGAGCACTTTCACACAAATCACTGTGCGGACATGCAGAGAGACCGAGCATGTGTTATAACACACTAATGTTAGCGTGCTGAGATACCGTGAGAAGGAATATGTTCAGTCCTGCATCATTACAGTATTTACTGTAATATCAATAATCTCCTTTAGCTGTTTATTATAGGGTGATATCTTACCAGGGGCGATGCTCAGGGTCCAAGCACTACAGCGCCCGTGAGCGTCTGAGGTTTATTTTCAGGGTCATTATTTTCGTATTATACACAGGAGAGTGGCTGCAAAGAGATGCTAAATTCTAATGAAAAATACTGTATATTCAATAGATTATTGAGTAGCAATGCTGAATCCTGCGCTCTGACTGGTCAGAATGTGTTGATTAATTTTCTATAAAAGCAGCTCTGACAGTATTATCAATATCAAGTTTATATTAATCCGCTTTATAATTTCCATAGCAACCTGTTATTTACAGGGATGTGGAAGGTTCACACTCTAGAATGGAGAGTCTTTTTTCTTCTGAAGTAAGGAGTCTCCAGTGTCAGAGGTGAAGCTGTAAGCTGTAAGTTTTCTCAGTCACATGACCAGCTGCAGTTCTCAGAAAGTAATTCTTTGTAATGATTAGAACGCTGCTGTGAGACGAATAAAACACACCAGAGACGTGCTGTTGTAGGAAATTAATCACTTGTGGTGGAGACGGTAACAAAACATGGCTTCTGACCACATCATGTAGCTGTGTGTTTATCATTAATGTTCCAGAGTGAAATGTATGAACTGTCCTGATAATGACATGGTGGTGTGAGATGTCTCCTGAGATTCTCCTGGAGTAGACGTGACTGGATGTGATCGGACGGTTCTGATTGTGAGTATGTGCTAATAAAGGTCTCTCTCTATCTCTCTCTCTCTCTCTTTGTCTCTGCTCAAAGCATGTCCTGACCTGAAACCCTCTGAAATTTGACACGAGGCCATGCACTCTCCTGACCTTTGACCTTTCCAGCGTGTGACTAAATGCACTGAGGATTCTACACACTGAACCCTTTTATTCCTGGAACTGAATTACTTTTAGACACAAAATGCAGGAAGCTATAATTTATTTATTAGCTGCATATGGAGTTTGACTCTGTATGAGATATTTGACGTATTTCTCACACAGTGAGACAAATAACAGGGGTTATGACATCACCGTTAATGGCAGTCAGACAGTGGCGTGGGCGTGGTCAGGTCATGGGGTCAAATGTAACATTATGTAAATTAGAAGTAAGAGTGATGGATGATGGGACATTGTTGTGTTTTTAATTATTATTTTCCCCACAGTGAAAAATGATGCATGCGTATTACTACAAATCATATATTTCAAAGAAAATTCAAAAAACTATTTTGTAAAAAAGTGTGCATACAGAGAGAAAGATAAAATATAAAACAAATATTTATTTATTTACTTCTTTGTTGTTTGTTTGGTTATTTTTTGCTTGTTTATTTATTTACTTATATAGTTACTGGTTTGATTAATTAATCATTTAATTTACTAATTAATAAAAAGTGTTAAAGTATCATTTCGGTTGCTCTTTTATTAGTGGTGCAATACAGAGAGACATCAGAGGGTTCCTCTTACAGTAAGTGGAATAAACAACTGCATCAAACACACACACACACACACACACACACACACACACACACACTGTGATTGATCTTCTGGGATTGAGTTCCGTGATAAATTAATATTTCATACATTTTGTCCTCTCCAATCTTACATAATGAAAAAGTCATTAAACACTAAATGAATCACGCTGCAGCGTCTGAATTATTCACGGGCTGAGCGTCAGACGTGTTGCTCTCTCAGCCCCGAGCTCGCTGCAGAGACCTTCCACTGGCCATGAGCTCGCGCCCTGCTTTTAGACTGGAGTTAAAACACTGATAGCCGAGGCTCGTTACTGATCAG
>JAQKPX010000020.1:20146916-20158732 GCA_030068255.1 Clarias angolensis
ACTGACAAGCAGCCTGCATCCTTTGATCGAAGTAGGCATGGCGGATCGTAAGACACTAGCAGTTCACTCAGATACTGTGGCGCGATACTACAGTATTTAATGCTATTTGATAAACCATTTACGCCAAAGTAGTATTTTTAAATCGATGTGAAATTTCATAGGGGAATAAGATAGGGGTGATGTGCTGGTTCTAGTGAGGACTTTCGCTGCTGCATTCTGGACTACTGTAACTGAAGCTTGTTTATACACCTAGTTGAACAACCAGACTGTTGCACTTGATGGAACAGACTAGGACTTCAGTCTTGCCAGGATTAAGCAGAAGGATGTTAATTAACATCCAGTCTTTTATGTCCTGAACACATTGATCAGCTTCATTAAGCAGATATATAACCGTGTCGCCAGCACAGTGGTGAAGTGGTCAGCACTGTCGCCTTGCACATCCAGGGTCCAGGTTCGATTCCCGGCCAGGCTCCGAGTATTCTGGTTTCCTCCCACAGTCCAAAGATATGCAGGTTAGGCTAATTGGTGTTCTCAAATTACCCATAGTGTGTGAATGAGTGTGTGAGTGTGTGCGGGCCAGGGATAGCTCAGTGGTTAAGGCATTGGACTACGATTCAGAAGATCTCAGGTTCAAACCCCACAACCACCAAGGGCCCTTGAGCAAGAGGCCCTTAACCCTCAACTGCTCAGATGTGTAATGAGATAAAAATGTAAGTCACTCTGGATAAGAGCGTCTGCCAAATGCGTAAATGTATGTGTGTGTGTGCCCTGCGATGGATTGGCACCCTCTCCAGGGTGTACTCTGCCTCGTGCCCTAAGTCTCCTGGGAAAGTCCCACGACCCTGAATACAGGATAAAGCGGTAATGATGATGAGTGAGAGGTATAACTGTGTCATCAGCATAACAATGAAAACTAATACCATGCTTAAGAATGCTAACACAAAAGAGGCAGGAAATGAACCCTCAACCCTGGAGGTACAAGGCATCAGTGTTAACCACTACACCATTGCTTTTATTAGCTTCGTAATGACGAAAAATAAAAGAGATGTGTGCTTATTAGAGACGAGGCTAAGCCCGGTTATAGATGACCCCCTGTTGGTGTCACAGGTGCTTGTGTGGTGCCCTAAGTCTTATGGGATAGGCTCCCATAAGTGGTACAGACAATGAGTGAGTTAAAAAGTGAGTAGGTAAATACATAATAAACACAACGGACTTGTGTTACATTTGCTAATTTCTAGGAGGAACTTAAATTGGGCTGGGACTCTTGTTATGTTTTCATTAGCATTATTAATGTCCACATGGTATCCAGGTAACACGTCCTATATTTTTAACAATCCTCAAATCATAAATTAGGGAGATTTTCTATCACACTGTTTTTCTTGTAAATGTTAAATGGTTGCACCGGTATGAGCGTGCACACGCTCAGCGAGCTCAGTCACTTGTCAGACGGCACAGAGAGCAGAGTGACGGGTGAAGAGTGAGGCGTGGAGATCAACACATCAGTGTTTAATAAAAGAATGTAAACTACAGTGATGTTTTTCTTAGATACTGTAATTTGTTGGTTTTACAAAATGATGGTTTGACAGTTAAATCTGACCTGGTGAGAGAGCTGTAAATATCACCGCATCATAACTCCACCAGTCTGCACTTGAAAGTAATGCACAGCTGGAGCTTGATAAACATCTGTAAAATCTAATGACTGAAGTTTCCCAGGAGAACATTGACAATGATTTGATTTGAGATCACATGACTGTAAGAGGGCAGAACTGACATACTGACGGTACAGTAGGAGGTGGTTTGGGATGGAACCCATTATGGCGTGTGAGTGAAACATGATGTACACTTCCTCCCTTAACCACTAGGAAAGAAGTGCAGTTTAATCATATGTGTAATGAAACACACACTCATCGGTGGTAGAAGTAAGAGGAAAGGAGTGTGAGGGTTAAGACACAGAGTGCTAATAATAATAGGTAGTAATGTGATGTTTATCATATTTATATATTCATGGTTCATATACACACTACTTTTTTTTGAAGATGTCCTCAATTAAGTGACTTCATGTATTTAATATGTGCTGTATTTTTTACATGACCTCCATCTTTATGGTGTTTGAGGTTGCAAGGAGCGCAGGTGGAACTGCATCATAAAGATGAAGGTGGGCGGGGTGGTCGAGGTGGGCAGAGTGTGCAGTTACAATTCTTGATGCTTTTTGATCTATGGACGTTGTGACCTCACATGTTTTAAGCCGGCTATGAATTAGCTATAAAATGGTACAATGCACTAATGATTGTGATTGAATGACCTATGACCTTCATATAAACTGCTGAACTCTCACACTCTGCACTATGTATCTACAAAGTCCCTTCTATGGGACAATGATGGGTAGCTTCACTCCAACCTTTAGAGAAGGAGCAATGGGAATGTGGAAAATTAAGTACACTGTGAAAAGTATTAAGGGAGTAAGTACTTGATGGGTTTCTTATGAGTGACAGAAAATAGGAATTAAACTGAAAGGAAGATGAAGGAGATCAAGACCAGAAAGTGGCAGTAATGCAATGTAGTGGATTTCATTACCAACTGCTGGTGTACTCCAGTAAAAAGGAGAAAAAGAGGAACATCTCATGACCTGCTCTGATTTCTCACCTGAGTGCTCATGAGGTGGATACATGTGATGACCACAGGCTAAACATGGTGAGATTTAGCTGTAGATTTGCTCCACCCCCTGCAGGAGAGGTTTGTACATGTCGTTCAAAGTGACTGACAGCTCAAAGATTTCCACATCAACACTTAAGGAATATTTTGAACTCCTCTTACTACTGTATCTGCTACTATGAACCACCTACTAACTGCTACAATCCACCTACAAACATTCTGAGCAATGTCCTGATGAAGACTTTTTGATTTTCTGTTATCTCAAGATGGCACTCGTTCAGGATCAAATTCAGGGACTTTAAAAGACTCTAATCTTTTAAACCTAGAAAAGAAAAGAAAAAATTGGTTAAATTATGATGAAATATTTTTTTAATAAAACCATCTGAGTAGATTTGGAGGTAGTAAGATGAAGTGTAACTGTGACACACCTCTGTTTTGGGGTGACATCACTCAGTGGTCAACACGTCAGCCTATGGATCAGAAGGTGCCAGATCCTGCCTCCTTTAGCAAGACCCCTAACCCTCAGCTGCTCATACTGTATATGTAGCAAGTTAAAATGTAAATCACCCTATATAAGAGTGTCTGCCAAATAATGTAAACATTTTAGACAAACTTTGGCCCAGTGTGTGTAAAACTTTCTGCACAGTGTTTAAGTCTGTAGTTACAGTAGGTCTGAGGTCTGAATACTGATGTGTGTAGTATCAGTGATAAATCCTCCCTACACAGCTTTTATATTTTGCTTTCTCCAAACTGATCCAGATTTGTGAACGTGATGCAGCGAGAATCCTCCAGCACTCCGATCAAAGCACCCTGTAAACCTCTTCAACAGGAAAATCTCTGATAAACCCTCAGTACTTGATACTCGCTGGTACTAAAACACACACAGATCAGCATCAGCACTGCAGGGAAAGTGCGGCTAAAGGGCCGCGGTGCGGTGCGGTGCGGTGTGGTGCGGTGTAGTGTGTGTGACGGCTGTAATAAGAGGCGTTTTATTGCTTTTGTAAAGAATGCATGCTGAATGTTTCACGGTGATGGATCTCAGCAATAAAACACAGCAAAGGGCCGAATGGGAAATCAGTCTGAGAAAGGAAACAGGAAATGTAATATATTTAAGGCAGGTGTGTTGTGGTTATAACCTCCAGTTAAACCTGCGATAATGAGAAGCTGATAGATTTCACGGGCTGGTGAGCCATCTTACACGGCTAGCCTTAAAACGATAAAACGATGTCCCAGGTTGTAAAATTAAAAACATTTAGCGCAACACAGCATGGGTCAAATTAAAGCAATTAATGTCGCTAATTAAACTGGTGATGGAGAATTCTCTGAGCTGTTAACAAAGACCTCTTTCAGTCTATCAGACAACAATCTATGTGTGAGCTCTGACAGTAGCGCAGCTGCAAATCAAAGGTTTATATTAATGCGCTTGCTCTAATGCATTATGGTTTCCATAGTAACAGCTCATTCACAGGGACATCAGCACAGCAGATGCTCCACATAAGCAAGACATTTAAAAAAGTCATTGAAGTTGTCTTTTTCTAAGGAGATGCTTATGCAACATATATGGAAGGAGTCTCCAGTGTCAGTGCTTTGAAAATAGAGATAAAGCTGTAAATCTTACAGAGACGGGTCCAGGTCCAGACAATGGCATTGCCTTACACCTTACACACACACACACACACACACACACACAAACACAAACACACACACACACACACAAACACACACACACACAGCTGAGCTTAGTTTAAACACTTTCTCTGCAGTATTTGCGTAAAAGCAGATGCTCCACTTTCTAGTGTCATTATGCACCTTGGAATAAACACACACACACAAACTCACTGAAGACAGGTGTTTAAGCTGTTGTTCTGCGTGGAAACACTCCTGATGTAGCGTAAACCATGAGCGGCGGCATCTCGTCATTTGTTGAAAGTGTCACCCAGCCATCTGGTGAAGGAGAATCACTTCCTGTCACAGCACAGCTGCCTTATTATACTGGAGTGAGTCGAGGTGTCTGTGATCTCCACTTCGTCTCAGAGTCACAGGAACAAGTCTTAATTAGAGAGGAGAAAGAAGACTGAGCGTTCTTTCAAAGTTTTTAATGAGGTGAGTTTAATGATCAAAGTGCATTTATGCAGATATACATAATTGCCCTTTACCAATTTCTACATAAATACCAATCGTGATTGGGATTACTGGCCATAGGATCAGGGTTCCTGAGGTAAGGATTAGGCCTTAAATTGGGATTAAGATTTCTGAGGTTAGGATTATGATTAGTAAATGAGGAGTTATGATTAGAGTTAATGAGGGTTGCTGAGGTTGGGATTAGGGTTAATGAGGTTAGGAGTAGGATTACTCAGATTGGGATTAAGGTTGCTGAAGTTAAGGATTAGGATTAGTGAAGTTTAGGATTAGGATTTATGAGGTTATGAGTAGAGTTGCTGGGGTTGGGGTTAGGGTTATTGAGATTATGAGTAGGGTTACTGAAATTGGGATTAGGGTTGCTAAAGTTAAGGATTACTTTAGGTTACTTTAGGCTACTGAGGTTAGGATTAAGTTTACTGCGGTTAGATTTAGGGCTACTGAGGGTATGGTTGGGATTATCGATGCTAGCAGTAGGGTTACAGAGGTTAGGATTGGGGTTACTTAGGTTGGGATTATGGTTACTGAGATACTGTAAGGATTGGGGGATATTGAGGTTAGGGGTTGGGGTTACAGAGTTTTGATTTAAGATTAGTGATTGGTTTAAGTTAAGATTGCCAGTCAAAAGTTGAGAAGGTTAATCAAGTTGTGATTAGGGTTAGTGACGTAGGGTTAGAGTTAGTGAGGTTGGTGAAAGAAATTATAATGAAAATGATATTCAGAAATAGTCAGTGTGCCATTGAGAACCATATTGTGATCAAAAGGACATGTGACTTTCAGGTCTATTCAGACAGGTGAGAACAGGAGGTTTTCTCTCCATTGTTTCATCTATTTTACATTTATAACAAATTTTCATTTAAATAAAGAGCAGGAAGGTTTGTGTAAAATGGTATAAAGGTTCAGTCAGAAATTGCTCAGTATTCAGTTTGACTCCACTGAATCCAGAGTGCTGCATGTATTCTGTTACTTTTACGCTGTAATTAACTTCGTCTTTTGTTGTGAAGATCTTTGACGTCCTCTTTAATTTTTTTTTCTTAAGGTTATTGAAGTTAGGATTAGGGTGCGTGAGGGTGAGTTTGGAGTTAGTGAGGGAGGAATTAGGGGTACTGAGGTTAGGTCTAAGGTTAGGGTTACTGGGTTTTAGGATCAGAGTTGCTGAGGTCAGGAGTATTTGTGAAGCGACAAACATATGAATGTTTAATCTCATGTATCAGATGTTCTCAGTGAGAGTGAGAGAACATCACAGCAAACTTTAATAAATATGAATGAGACATCACAGCTCATGCTGAGCAGAGTGGAATGGAGCTAAAACCCAGACTGACACGTCATGTGATCTCTGTGCAATCTAGTTTTTAATGTGTCATTCAGTGAATGAAAACTGCAACAAGCTTTATGATTAATTATACCACCGAAATGCATGAAGTGTTTATAGTGAGATCGAGGAATAGGTGTGAAGGCTTTTTTTTTTATGCGCCATGTAAGGAACAGATTAAAGAAAAAATGTCCTTCTGATGCATTTCTCTCTCCTTCTCTGTTAGACTGATACATAATCACACTCATTAAATATTTATTTTCTTAAAAGTGCTTTTTAAACAACTTCCAAATAAACCAATGCAGAAATGTTCACTAAAGTAACTTTAAATGAATTAGGCACAAAATAAATTAAATCAAATTGACTCTAGAGCTTTGCAAGATTTATAATAGCATGTTTAAATTCTGCACAAATTAAATGTTGTGGCTCCAATTTGTTTCTGTGTAATTACGATTCCCCCAGCTCCCACTTTTCTCCTCCAGTTACAGTGTCGGCCTACACTGAGTCAGTGACATCAGAGTTTAATGTGTGTGGTTGTGTGTAAATATTTCGATGAATAAACACTTTGATGTGTGTGTGTGTGTGTGTGTGTGTGTGTGTGTGTGTGTGTGTGTGTGTGTGTGTGTGTGTTTGGGGATAAACACACAATCACTCGTTAAAAGACTGTAAAGACTCTCGAAAGCCTAGATGTCCATTAATCGGGAAACTTTAATGGAGGCCGTATCAAAGAGCTCTTTGAAGTCATTGTTTTTGGAGCGTTTTGATCGGACTTGGCTTGGATTTCACCTTACTTTGTTTGAGCTGAACTTTCACATGTTCTTCTTGTAAACCTGATAATTGATTTAGACCAACTGAAGTTCCACAATCAGATCAAAATTAGTGTGTAAGACTAGATGTTGTCATGGTTCATCACTGTTTCCCAGCATTCCTTGCTTTGATATCACAGTCCATAATCTAGTTATTATGAGATAAGTTTATCCTGTTAACTATATATGATTCCATACTTTCATTCAGTTTTTTTCTTTAATTTATTATCTCACTGTTGCACCCACTCATGTTTTGCACTGCTGTCACTTTACCGTAACTCAATTACACATCTCACTTTATACCATCCGGTTTACTGAATATTTATCCTCATTACCTGTAGTTGCACATAAACATCTCATACTTTATATTTACTGAATATAGAATATTTCCTCTCACTCATGTATCATTTCCCACATGTGTACTTCTTTTTTTGGGTGTGCATTCTACATGATTTCTGATTTGCAACTGTAAGCTCATGTATACAGTGTCTGTATCTATCAGCAATGGTTACGTTCCTAAATCCTTTAAGCTAACAGTTATTAAACCCCCAATTAACCCCCAATGTCCAGTATCAAACCTTCCCTTTATCTCCAAGATCCTAGAAAAAGTTGTAGCACAGCAGCTACTCTATTTTTATATCTACATAGGAATAACATACCTTAAATGTATCAGTTAGGATTTAGGCCTTATCATAGCACAGAAGCACGTTGAAACCATAGACATAACATGAAACCATAGTGGCTTCTTATTAACTTCTACTTAATCCTGACAAGACAGAAGTTCTGGTACTGGGATCACATGCAGCTAGAAGTAAGTTTTGTGATTGCACCATAACTCTGGATGGCCTTTCTTTTTCATCAAGTGCAGCAGTAAAAGACCTCAGTGTAATTATAGATTCTAGTTTTTTTTTATTTCCCTGCTCATTATTCAGCAGAGCAAATTGAATTAAATTTTATGTTGTTACTGAATATTAAAATGCACACAACTCTTTGCAATGCTCTCATCATAGCTCACATTTCCACCCAAACTGAACTTC
The DNA here is from genome assembly GCA_030068255.1 of Clarias angolensis. Taxonomy (NCBI): domain Eukaryota; kingdom Metazoa; phylum Chordata; class Actinopteri; order Siluriformes; family Clariidae; genus Clarias; species Clarias angolensis. The sequence continues at coordinate 20,154,863 of JAQKPX010000020.1, forward strand.
ACCCCCTGTCTCTCTGCCTCAGCGTGTTGTGGCAGTTTCACATCCCTCATTTACAACACATACCCTTTTCAGTCCGACGTCTAAGAGCTTCATTACTGCGTGCTGCATTCTAAATTACATCTGCGCACAGCTCTGATTTCTTTCTCATCCCTTCTAATTACACACTGATCCTACATGACCGCTAAAAGAAAAAAAGAACACGTTTTCTTTTCCTTTCATTACTCCACAGAACCTTCCCCTGGTGCTTTAATTAATCTTTGTGAAATGGGCTTTAATTAATCTTTGTGAAATGGCTACATCCTATTCTAATGAAGAGAGTTGAACGCTCAGATTTAATTATGACAGAACAGTCACAAGACACGTTACAGGAGAACACAGTCTGGACAAAGAACAACTTTAGAAGACATACATGATTACTGCTGTACATTAACACGTCACACTTCAATTAATTAGAAGAAAAATACAATTAATCAGGTTGTTGGTAGGTAACTGATATATATTCTGTCATTACTGATATATATTCATTATTTACTAAACTTAAATTAATATCAGAGCATTACACTTAATCCACATTTAATGAACATTTTTTTGTTGTTGTTTTTTTTTCACATGATTTCTGGTTTTATTGTTGCCATAGCAACACCTAGTGATGCTAACACTGATGTGTCTTTAAAGTAAATTTTTTTTTTGTAATTTTCAGTTTTTTATTTGCTGAGTGATTTGTACAATTTTGGTCAAACTGAAAGAAAAACACATAAACAAGCAACTGCTACAGTAATAAATAAAATCAAACTGCTATATGTCATGAGGTGGAGTAGAACGAGATGAATCCAAGCACAGATGATATATGCAATTTTAGAAAAAAAAATAGCATCTTTTTAGCTTGCAGCCAGGTTTTTCTGCAACGACAGATGAAAGCTTGGGCAAATGGGATGCTGACCTCCTCCTCCTGAGATGGGAACAAGGACAGTTGATACCCCAGGCAGCACTGCAAGGGAGAGAAGACTTGACAAGACTTGGGTGTTATGGGTGTACTCACCACAGGGCAGGAACTTACTCCAAGAGTAGACATCCTGGGAGGCCATGCACCTCACTTCAGGGACAGATTTTTCCTCTCAGTCTAGCCGTTGGATTGGGGGTGGAACCCTGAGGAAAAGACTGGCAATGAGTTTGTCTTCCAAAAATGCCTTCCAAAAATGCGAGGTGAACTGTGGCTCACGGTCAGAGATGATGTTTTTGGCATGCCACCACAAATCTGAAGACATCCTGCTGAACTTGAGCCAGGGCTTGAGCAGAGCCAGGGTAGCAGGACAGTTTGGAGCTGTGTGCCCATTCCAGGACCTGAGAGCGTAGAGTGAGGTTAACAAAGAGGCGGTTAGGAGGTACGTCACTAGGCCCCGGTTCATGAGACAGTTTTGTGCTGGACCTTAGTTTCAATATCAAATTTGGCCACCGCGAGCAGGCAGGAGTGAGGAATAATGGTGTCATGAGTGGGCAAGAATTTTTCTACTGTCTGGTTTGGAGTTTTTGATCCCAGGAGATAGGAGAGGGAGAAGTTTAACCTGGTGAAGAAGAATGACCACTGAGCCTGGCGAGAGTTGATCCTTTTGGCGCTCCAGAGTTATTCCAGGTTCTTATGGTCAGTCCAGACCAGGATTGGGACAGTTGTCCCCTCTAACCAGTGTCTCCACTCCTCTAGGGCTAGCTTTATGGCTAAAAGCTCTCGATCACCGATGCCATAGTCCACGTTGGCAGGTGTTAAATGGTGAAAAGAAAGAACAGGGGTCCAGCTTATTATCATGCGTGGATCTCTGGGAAAGGACACCCCCTATCCCCATACTGGACCCCCATACTGGCGTCGACCTCACCGATGAATTGTTGTGACTGCTCCGGGATGGTGGGAATAGGGGCAGACATGAACTATTTCTTGTGCTCTGCGAATGCTTTTTCAAATTCCTTGTTTCAACTGAACCAGGTCTTAGGTGAGGTCAGTTCTATGAGTCGGACAGCGATGGCGCTGTAGCCCCGGATTAAGCAGCGATAGAAAATCGCAAACGCCAAGAAACTTTGAAGCTGCTGCTGTGAGGTGGGTGTGGGCCAATTCACCACTGCTTGGACGGGCTCCATCTCGATGCCTGTAGGATCAATGAAAATGCGAGAGATGATGAGAAACTGCCTTGACAAACAGATTATTCTCCAGGATCCTCTGTAGTAATTGGCGAAACACGTCTGTGTTCCTCCAGGTCTAAATTAGATAAAGACCGATGAGTTAAGGAAGTCCCTAAGTACATTGTTAATTAGAGCTTGAAAGACTGCTGGAGCATTTGTCAGACCAAATGGAACCACTAGGTATTCGTAATGTCCTGTCTGGGTGATGAAGGCAGTCTTCCACTCATCTCCTTTTCGAATGCGAACGAGGTGGTAAGTGTTCCGCAGATCCAGTTTGAAAGAAAATTATGATGATCATAACAGCCTACTGCATTTCATTCTTATAATAACGCAAAAACACAAGCGGGGCTGAATGACATCGACATCTGCTGACGCAGTAGAACGTCCTGACAATGTTTTAATTATATGGTCATTTATTTCAGTTAATAAATCTACTACAAATTTAACGAACACAAAATATAAGATGACACAAAACCCTACACGTGTCTTTTCTAATTACACATGATAAAATCTACAGGCTCACTGTGTTAATGTTTACTTTGCTTCAATTCGATCCTAATAAGATTTAATTTAATTTGAATTCTACATTTGTACTGTAAGTTTAGTACTGTGATTATGAATTTGTTTAATTACAATGTTTCACTTGATTTTATCTGCAACTATGTGCGGCTCTAGACAAGCTGCGGCTCAGTAATCCTTGAGAGAATGAACTAAGGCCAGAGGCGTCAGTCTATAGTTATATAGCGCCAGTCAGCGGTAAAACCCAGCAAACGCAGAAACCCAAATGTCGCCACCGTGAGGCGCGGCGGTAAAACCATTATTCCGGTTGAGCACCTATGGTCATTGAAATTAAAATGAATACTTAGTACTTAGTATATACCATCTTCAAGCTGGCGCCGCTGAGGTTGGCTGCCGTCGAACTGCAATCTTCTCTGTTTCACCGAGACATGGCTGAACTCGGCGGTGCCGGACCACGCCATCCAGCTGGCCGAGTTCTTCTCTCTGGACATTTCTGGACATTTATAGACATTTATACTTCATTTCGTTTTGCAAACTTAATTTTGCACACTTCTGGTCATTTCATTTTTCACACTTTTGCACATTTCCATATTTTGCATATATGTACAGTCATCACTGTGTCTATTTTGTACAGATAGGTTTTTTTTTAAATATATTTTTCTTTACTATATCACATATTTTATATTTTATATTCTGTTTTTCTTATCTACTTTTTCTCTATATTTTATTCATTTCCATTCCCTAACATTTATATATATTTTTTTATTTATTTTTTATTTCTATTTCTATTGATAATTTAGAGTTTAAAGGTCACAAGCGGACGTATAAGCATTTCACTGCATATCGTACTGTGTATGACTGTGTATGTGACAAATAAAAATTTAAATTTATTTAGTATAGAGCTTGGAAAGACATAGTATCAGAGACACAAAGAATGGCAAAGAGCTTACTCTACAGAGCAACAGACTTAGGATAATAATAATTTTTTACATCATGTTTATCCTCTTAATACACAGCATGACTGCAGATCAATCCCTGCTATCCTGTATCACCCAAATGAGGATGGGTCCCCAGTAAAGTATTGCCATCTCTTGCACTATGTACAGTAGGGTGTACAATCCCTTGTTCCACACACCAAGTAGTGCCCTAGATCAGGGGTTAGAGAGGGATTTGGGATTCAGC